>JAMKCH010000543.1:0-92997 GCA_023653785.1 Ophioderma brevispina | reverse complement strand
GGGATAGGGAAAAGAAAAAGGCCAGAAGGGACAGGAGCCTGGGGGGGAGGGGGAAATCACATAAGAAATGGATATGGGTGTAAGGCTCGTGCTTCTAAACCCAGGGGCATTCGGTGACAGAGGACTAAAAAAATAGGGGTCTTTGGGTGAGAGACAGCCAAAATGCCCCAAAATAAGGGGTTTTCGGGTGACAAATTTGCAAAATTTTCCCCCAAATGGGGTCTGTTTTAGAAAATTTTGCAAAAATTTCACCCAAAATAGGTCTGAGTGAAAATTGTCAAAATTTCCCCAAAATAGGGTACTTTGGGTGACAGTTTGGTTAAATTTTAAAAAATATGGGGTCTTTGGGTGACATTTTCAAAATATATGGGGTCTTTGGGTGACAGCAATGATAAACATGGGGGTTTTAACAGCCTTACATGCACGTCACCTCCAAGATGGGAATGTCCAAGAGAAGATATCAGTAGCTTCCCACAATGCATTGCTTCCAATGGACGTTTTTGTACAGGTACTGATGTGAATCGTTAGAGGTGAAACATGGCTAAATTGACAGTACTGATCACAAACTTGCATTTTAAAAATATTTCATCTCTAACGATTCACATGACTACCTGTACAACAATCTCCATTGGAAGCAATGCATTGTGGGAACCTACTGATATCTTCTCTTGGAGTGTCCCCCCTCCCAACACCCCCCTCGCATAAAAAGGTTACTAATACGGCAGCGAGATGAATCTTGAAAAGAAAAGCTAAATTATGTTGTAATATCGCTGGTTGAAAAAAATTACCTAATTCCACCTTAAAGGACAATATCAGTGATTGAAAAATATTTGAAATCTGCAGGAATAGGAATAATAGCTTCAAATTGAAGAAAAGTCTGTAGAAGTTACCTTTTTCAGCTGTTGTAGAATTGACAGAAAAGGACAGAAGAAAACGGCATGTGTTCCAAGATACGATTCTCCATTCGGCTTAAGTGTTGAGGAATGTTCCGTTCGGACAGTAAAACTTACAATATCCGAGTATGTCCTTATTAGGTTTGCCTTCTGTCTATCATTTGCAGGGTATGTTAGGATTACCTGTACTTGTTAATACATGCAAAAACGTGATTTTGATGATTTTTTTTCGATTTGCTGATCAGCAAATCACTGATAGTGTCTTAAAGGTTGCATAGAGGAGGTTTTGAGTCGTCCAATTATATTGTGTTCATCCTTCATTTGTAGTGATTTCTTATAAGATTAAACCCTCAGATAATTTTACATGTATTTGGCTACAGAAATGCTTGAAAGTGAAAACAAAAGGTGGTTTTATTTTACTCATATTTCATATAAACAGGATGAATTAGATTTGCCCTATACGGCAAATTAGATTTCAATTCTTTTGTACCAAAGAACATATTTCACAGCGTAAGTCCTTCAGGGTGGGGTATTTTGATGAAAGCTTTACATCAATGCAAAAATATTGAGAATTTTTCCTTTATTTTTTGGGCACCTTGATATGGGAAATCTCTGTTGCACCTTTAACAGAGAGTGTAAATGCATAAGGTAGGCCTATATCGTATCAAAAAAAAGGAATAAAATCAAACCCTAATATTTGATAGCCTTTCTAATATATAGAAAAAAATAACGTTCCACCATGTTAAAAGTAATTTTTGTAGCCTTTTTCTTTTCTATGCAGTATTGCTTAAGTCCTCCCCATCCGGCATTCTGCCCTTTTCACTTGCACCAGCGACGTATTTTCAGCTCGTATTTACAGCTCGTCATCCTTTTTTGTGAATGTTGACCTTTTTTAAAAAAAAGAAAATAAATAGTGGATGGTAATTTGTGACTTTATTTATCAAGAAACCAACGATAATCATATTCCCAAACAAATTTCAAATTATACGAGAGAGACAATGTAATTTTCACTGTAAGAAGTAAAACATACTGAAAACAGTGCAGTAACACTAACAGCCACGTTAGTTTGGTTACCATTCGTTCGAGCAATTTCCCGCAAAACTTTTCACCATCACACTTGAGCTTGAAAGTTAAAGATGTTGTTGATTTCTTCCGGTATTGAAATAAAATCACTTCATTTGCCATGTCCATGGTTAGTCAAAGAGAAATATACAATCTTTCAAAGCATGCCGTAAGTTCATCTCATATTTTTATGATCTGTTTTTGGCCGAGTTACGGACAAATGTATGTTGCCAGATCAGTTCAAAATGTTGTGACCGGGCAGTGCCTCATTGTCAATGCCTTACTGCAGGGGTTCTCAACAGGCGGCCCGCGGGCCAGATCCGGCCCGCGAAGCTTTGGTGGTTGGCCCTTGAACAGTTTTGAAATATACAGCAAACATAGCAAAAGAAGGTGCATCTGGCCCGCGAGCATGAATATTTTGAAGGGTATACAGCCCACCATGGCCCGCGAGCCAAAATAGTTGAGAACCCCTGCCTTACTGTACAAAAATGCATTTATAGGCTTATTTTGACAAACGGAGCTGAGGGTGCCATTTCAGATTTCTGAGACTGAGTAGTAGGAACACTTCCATTCATACTTCACTGAACACTGCACATGATTTCCAGCTATTTCCTAGCACGATTCATCTTGCTTCTTGCCTCTTCACTAGTAAAAGGAATTTCTACCGTGATGAACGTTTTTAATGAGAATGCGTCTGATTTGCTCGTATATTTAGGGTTGCATTGCGAACTACTCTTCACACAGTTGTGGCAACTTTTGATTGGGGAATTTGGGCCCTATTAATTTTTCACTTTGGTACTTTTTATTGTTTTCATTTTTGTGTCGCCTGCCTTAAGGCAGGAAGACACATAGGGATCACTTTGTCCACTGTTAATGTCTGTTTGATGATGAGGGTTAACATTTGCCTGTAGTGTAATATCATCATACTTTGATGGATTTAAACCAAAGTTGGGTCACAGGTGCAACATAGCATCCCCCACTTTTTGATGAGGTCAAAGGTCACATGCCAAGGTCAAAGGTCATGTGAGGTCAAGTTGTAAAATAGGCTGAAAATGTAAAATTGACCTCATTTGAAAAGTTGAAGTTCAATTGGAGCCAAACTTGAATCATAGGTGCAACATGGGATCCCTCATTTGTTGTTGAGGTCAAAGGTCGCATACCAAGGTCAAAGGTCATGTGAGGTCAAGTTGTAAAATAGGCTGAAAATGTAAAATTGACATCATTTGAAAAGTTGGAAGTTCAATTGGAACCAAACTTGAATCATATGTGCAACATGAGATCCCTCATTTGTTGATGAGGTCAAAGGTCACATATGAAGGTCAAAGGTCATGTTTGGCCTATCATTCACTAACCGCGACGGCAGGTGACACAAGCGGTCCGAGGACCGATGTATTTTTTACCATAGCCTTGGTAGGAATGACCACAGGCGAGGGCTTCAAAATCTAAACCCACAAAAGTTGTGACCATCCACACAGGCTTAACTGTGTAATCCTATGGGAAAATCACAAAATTTGAGTTTTGGACTGTAGAATCCCAAGGACAATGGGAAAGGACAAAATCAGACATTTTAGTCATTAGTGTCCGTTCGGGACACTTACTACAATACATAAGTGAATGTAGATTTCGTATACTTTGAACCACTGACGTTTTCTCCTTTTCTGTCAATTTTTTCGGTTGAAAGAGTAACTTCACGTGAAACTTATACACTTTTGAGCTATTCCTGCAAAATTTCAGGGTTTTGACTCATTCGTAAAATCACTGATAGTGGCTTTGATTCTAGTGCAAGGCCCTTGGCCATGCACCATGTTTGAGGCACCGTGTGAGTGTTGGAAATGGCCTAGACCATAGCAAACTCATTTTTGTGTCTCATCCCCATAACATAAATCAGGCGCGGATCCAGGGAGGGGGCGTGCGCCTCCCGTTAATTCGGCAAAATCAGCCCATTTGACAGTTTTACAGGCCTTGATCAACCCCCCGTAATTTTGATGTTTTTCAAATCCTGGATCCGCCCCTGTAAATGCACTGTAATACTCAACAACAGATACTATGACCACAATCTTCTTAGCTTTTTTGCAAGGTGTTGTTTCCCAGAATTACGTGGGCGTTGCCTTTGGAATTGAACTTTACTTGAAGGATGATGATTAAAAAAGTGAAGGTCACCATCAGTCAAACGTGAACATCGCTGCCATTTTTAGTACCACGGTAGTCTCGATGTAAAAAGACAATGATAAAAGCCTGGTCAGGTGCAATATGAGCATGAATGCATGACGAATTGTGCTAATTACGGTACCAGAGTGACCTATCAGTGTTTGTCATTAATCCCTTGGACATGACATACGCGTGAATACCTTTTTGTGATAACGACGCTACATGCAATCAAACGGTGCACAGTATTGGCAGAAGGGGGCATTATAGTGATAGTTTGCATTAAAGTCCAAGGGATTTTGACAGGTGCATGAAGGCCTGCTCAGGCCCTGCTGTAGTTCATACATGTACCACCTGCGTGAAGCCCTTACCCCCTCTAACATAATGTGAAGAGCTTATTCCAATCCGTTGTTAAGTCAGCGGGTATCAATTGGAAATTTTTACATGACGTCCTGAACTCGTTAAAAATACAACTTAGTCTGTACTTGAGGTTCGGATTCATTTCGTTGCCAAGATATTAAAAATTTTTAAGTTTTTGGAGATTTTTTTGGCAATTTCCGGAAAATTTGAATAACAAGTGCCACAAAAATGGGGGAGAATAGGATTTGATGTGATTTTTTTCAGACTATCAATAGATAGGCTTTGCCATCGGGTTAGAAGAGGTCTGTTCAAGGGCAGCCACCTAAAATTATTAAATAGGTCTTGGTATCTGTTTCAATTCGTGAAAATGCAGTAGTATGCAAGTATTGAAAGCTTGTGCTTTCTATGAAACAATTTTTGAAAATTTTGAGTTCAAATGTTTTTTAGGGGTTATTTTGTATTTTGCCCTGATTTCCAAGGTGCATTAGTAGCATATTTTTTTCATGCAGCATCACTTGTTTTCCTAGCTGCTATGTTGTATAATGTATCCATGATAGATGCATTTGCAGCCTAATGTTTTACCGGGGTTGTGTTACAGTGTCCTGCCAATTACATGTTTGCTATCTAGCTAGGGTATGGACTTTTAGCAAGGACCATCCCTGTCGGTGGTCTAACAAGCTCAGTCCCTCTGGTCAGACAGATGTGCATTATTAGCAATATGCTGGTAACAGTTTTTTACAATGGATTTAGTATAAATATAAGTAACATTTCTGTACATTTAAAAAATGATTTATTTTCTTCAAAATGTAAAACTGTGTATTTTACCATAATAAGCCCAGTGCACGCACCAAATGACCCAACAATTAGGAATATCTGCTCATGTATTTGGGTCAGTCAGATTAGATAGTATCTTCTACCCCTATAAAAATTCCAAATATTTATTTCCAATAAAATAAATGTCGGATTTCTTGGATCACACCTTTCCTAGTGTGTGATGTGTGTTTGTGTGTCCATGTCTATATACCAGTCTGTGCCTTGTCTCTTTGGCTGTTGCATGTGTGTAGGTGGTGCCTGTGTGTGGTGTTTGTAACAGATGTCAAAATAAGAATTATATTAACAATCTGTTTGCCAAGGCCAAGGCCAAAAACCTACATGTACGGTCTATATATGTGTGTGTTCTGTGTGTGTGTATGTGGATGTATGCATGCGTGCGTGCAGGGGATGGATGGATGGATGTGTGGGTGGGGGTGGGTGGATGGATGGAGAGTAATTAAACTAATTAGAGGACTTCTGAACAAGTGATACTTTGTGCTCACACTTTAGCTTTGTTAACCCCGAAAACCTATATGTAAAGCAAGATAAATGTTAGGGTTAATAGTGTTTTCAGACCGTTATATTTATTATAGGTTTAAAAAAAGACATGTTTGTCTTTATGTCGGTGTGGTCATTTCGGTTAAGTGTTTGTAATTTGTTGCGCTCTCTGGCCCAAACTCTTGGCCAATTTCAACCAATTAGGTCAGAAGAAAACCTTAATGGTTGTTCCAAGATGGTTCATATAGGTGTTCAAGATTGGGCCAATTATGGGGGCAATCTTCCAAAATCTATGAATTTATTTTTCAGTCGCAGGATTAAATTGCTATAATCACCCATCTTGGTCCGAGATCCCACTGGCCCAAACCCATGGGGTTTAACAGATTGGATTCAAAGGTCACATGCATTTGAAAACCAAATTCAGTGGAAGAAGAATCGCTCAACTGCTGACATGTGGAACCCATATGGGGGGTGTTGTAACAGATGGGTCAAAGCTCCTGTGTGCTGATTAAGGGGCATTTAAATTTGTTTTCTCTTCTGATAAACAATTTTGAGCTATTGGCAGCCACGACTCACGCCCTTATATGACCTTGTAACGCGTCCCGTATACAAGTGTTACACATTTTGCGATCACAATGAGAGGCAAGACTTGTGGTCCGAGAAACCACCTTGTTCTATTACAACATTTTTTTGTACCAAGGTCATTGTTTAATTCATAGGAATAGTATTTTCCAGTAAGTAAACAATAAGGGCATCACAAAAATATGTCCTCTTTGAATACCATCACTTGCTAGGCTTTGCATCATTGATTGCTCGGTTTATTTATCAGCTGAGCTCACTTTTTTTACATACAAAATAAAAAATGACGGTGACCCTTGTCAGTGGCTACCTAGGGGGCACGGGGTGGGGACGTGCCCCGGGCGCCACCTCAGGGTGCGGCTGAAATGAATTGGGGAAAAATTTAAAATTGGACACTGTCACAGGCAGTAGCCTATCGTTCATAAACTGAGAGCCCTTTGAATGTACTTAAACTTGTTAAAACTCGAGAGCTTCCGGGGGAAGGGGAAGTATAGATAGTTGTTGCATTGATGATGAGATAATGAGAGCTTTCCAAATGTTACTCAACAAATGCTTAAAAAACTCAAGAGCTTACGGGGGCTTCGCCCCTGGACCCCGAAGGGACAGGACAGTTATAGTTCATCTGATCATGATAAAGAGATAACTGAGAGCTCTCCGAAGGCACGCAAACATGCTAAAACCAGAGAGCTTCCGGGGAACCTCGCCCCTGGACCCCACCAGGAACAGATAGTTAATCTTCTTTGATAATAAAGCGATAACTTGAGAGCGCTCTGAAGGCACTCAAACCTGCTAAAACCAAAGAGCTGGGGCTCCGCCCCCTGGACCTTCTCCAGGGGCGTATAGTTTCATCGACTTTGAGGTAATGAGATAACTAAGAGCTCTCAGAAGGCACTCTAACATGTTAAAACGGGGGCTTCGCCCCGACCCCACCAGGGGCAAGAAAAGCTCATTTTTGCTTCATGGTAATGAGATACCTGAGAGCATCTCTGAAAGGCATAAAACATGCTAAACCCGCAGCTTCCGGGGCTCTGCCCCCTGGTCCCCATTAAGGGGCTTGCCTCTGAACCACATTAGGGCCCCTAAAGCGAGCCTTGGGGCGGGGGGGGGGCAAAGTACATCTTGCCCGGGGCGCCAATCCATTAAGCTACGACACTGACCATTGTGAAGTAATGAAATGTAGCAGAGATTGACAATCTGTGGGAAATCCCAAAATTTTAGGAAATGACCATTTTAAAGGGGGATGGCCCGCTTAAAAGTCTTAAAGTTTTTCATCTTGATAGAATGGCTTTCTTCACCCCAAATCCCCATCTGTAAGTTTCGCGCCGTTATTTTTCAAACGACCTTTGATGTGAGAGCTAAAAACGTGATTTTGCCATCCCCATAGAGTACGTGTGTAAAATTTAATATTGGTCGAAGGGGGTGAGTGTGGTGGTAGGGGGAGGTGACCAAAAAGGCAATGTTCATTTTCGCGTTCATAACATCCTAACCAAACATCCTTTAGCCCTAAGATTTAACAGGATAAATAGAAAATAGTAGCTTTTCTTCTGATAACACAAAATTTTGACCACTTCCCTGTAAAATCTGGTTTTTTGTTTCCTGGGGAGCGAGCTATAGCTATCGTGCCATGGACCTTAAAAATCAACTTGTGTCACATATAACTACACTTTAATTTTACAACATACTGGGCGAGTTGTGGCACATCCAGTTTCAGGTCGGCATATCTACCACCAATTTTGCAATTGCTAATTATCACAGTCAGGGATATAGCTAATGCCGGTCGCGGTTGTCGGCCATGACCGGCACTTGCTCCCAACGGCCGGCACAGAAGGTAATTTGGGAGGTTGCCAAATCGGCACTTACTACTTTGTCGGTGAATGAAACATTAATGGCATATAATCTCATAGTTTGTCCATACGTGTAGTAAATTAAGATTTACAAAACTGGCACTAAAAGTAGCCTAGCTATAACCCTGATTATCAGTGGTTATTTTGGTATTTTTTAAGTTAGGAATTTAAAAAAAAAATGAGGGGCCGTTTATTAGAGGAGTGTTAAGTCAGGCAATATTGGTACAGTGGTGGATTTACAGAGTCAGCATCTGCTGACAGGGGGCCCCCCCTAAAATAATGCTCTCAGCTCAGGTGCCCTGCATACAACCCCTAAGTTGCACTTAATGTGACATTGTGTCACAAACTAAAGGTCCCACCTTTAGCTGCTGACAGGTGGCCCTCTCCTGTATCCACCACTGATATGGTATGCACCTTGTTATTCAAACCTGTTTTCATAAATTTCCATCAACCCATCCCCCAAAAAAGGCCTAGGGTGCATTTTTATACCTGAGCTGAAAGTTAGGACCCATTGAGGCATTTCACTGTTGAGCATTCCTCCTAGAGTCTGTGTATACCTTGAGGCTGAAAGTTAGGACCCATGTTTGAGGCATGTCATTTCACTGTAGAATTCGTGTTGCGTACCCCCAGGTAATTCTAGACTATGTCCATTGGATTTTTACTACTCGGACAAAATGAACTTACCCCCCAGCATAATTTGCATTAAAAGGGATTAGCAGCGATTTGCTAATCGCAAAAATCATCAAAATCATTTTTGTACTGCGTGGTTATGCAGAACAATACCTGCAGTGGGGGTTGGCTTGAAATCCTGTATTAAAGACAATGCGTACTTTTAATCTGATCTGTAACTATTTTTTCTAACAATGCTATCAAAAAATTCCGACTGATATAATTAAAAGCCTTTCCCGTGAATATCACAGATTTTCAGCGTGAGTATTGTGCACCATGATCTACAGTTGACGTCAAACACAAATATTATTGACTTTGTTTATTCTATATCTACTTGGTGTACCACCCAAGCAGCTGTAAGTGTAGATTCTGAGGACGGTCATCAACTTCACTTCATTTTTTCAGCTATTTGGGTGTTTTATCTACATTAAAGCATTTCTATGTGAATTGGGTCATACTTATTATCCCTGATTTATAAGTTAAAAAATAAAATGCATTTTCCACCATTTTTTTCAATTCTCTCGCATTATCGCTGCTAATCCCTTTAACTAGATGGAGGAATCAGTGGCGTATATCGTAAGGTGATGTTTCAAAGTGTGCTCCAAACCATCAATTCAAGCCAGATTGTTTCGAGATTCATCCCACAACTATCTAAGCTATGGGGCTATTGACCCATTCACTCGATCAAGTGGCTTGTGGTATACCCCAGTCTAACTTGGATGGTAAAAAGACTAATATTACAAACTATTGCAGTCCCTGGCTTTCACGATTACCTGTGGGGGAAAATGGAAACGAAAAAGCCATCCTGTAATTTTAAATATTGTCAACCGATCACCCTATACATCGTATACCGATTTACAGATTTTAAATTTCCAAAATCGGTTCATTCCGAATTCCGATTTTTTCTGTGTACCCTTTTTTTAGCATTAATCTCGCGGTTTTTTCAGACAAATTAACATATAGGGCCATTGAGGAAATGAAATAAACAAATGATCTTAATATTAAATTGATCGAGTGTGGTAATCAATTGAAATATGTTTATTTTGCAAACTACGGACAACATATTAGGGTTTGTGATCATACTGATTCTCTGAATGTCGACCAACAGGTTGATTTTTAGAGATTTAGGCCTCTATTTTGCAATTGATTTTATTTTGAGTGCCAGCACCGGCAATTAAAGACAATATCAAGGATTTATCCAAAAGGTCAAAATGATATGAAATTGGCAGGACTAGCTTGAAGTGAAGGAAAAGCCTGTAGAATTCTCATATGTTACTTTTTCAACTGAAGACTGACAAAAAGAAGAAAACAGCATTGTTCAAAGATACTAATCTCCATCACTTAAGTACGTCTTGTAGTAAGTGTCCGTTCGGCACTAATTACTAAAATATCAGATTGTGTCCTTATTAGTTTGCTTCTAGTCCTATCATTTGTAGGCTGTTAGGACACCTATATGTGTTACAGACATACACAATCTGATTTTTGCTTGATTTTCTGATTTTTCTGATTTTCTGATTTAGCAAATCACTGATGAGTGCCTTTAACATCAATACACAGGTACCCTAGATCATCTCCTCAAGATAAGGTCAATAATTATTATTATAATAGGCCTCACGATGTATCTGTCTAGATCTGTCAGTCTGTTCCTGTCCGCCCTTTTCTCGTAGGCCATGTTCGTACGGTCCACGCAACTGGTGGGTTGGTGTCGCTTGGGCCGGACCAGATCAAGTTAGATTGGTTAGCGGATATGCCCCCACAATCCGGGCAATGCCTGAAAAGATTCACCAAGTAGTTGCTTTTTAAAAAGTCAAGGTGATCGCAAAACCCATGGACCCCCTAGTACAAGTTTATAATTGAATATTTTACTTTGTTTCAATGACTGTGGCACAACGGTCAAGAAAATTTCAATGAATTTGCTGAGTGAATTGGAGTTACTACAAGATGATATTAATAAAGGTCCAGATAAGTGAGATGATTGTTTTGTTACTTAAAAAAAGTTAAATGACCTGTGCTTAAGGTGGTGGTCCCGCTTTCACATATTTCGAAGGCATGTATTAAAAACCACCAGATTTGCCATTCCAAATTTTGAGCTAATTGCTCCAGTGGTTGGAACATAAGAAGCAAAAAAAAATGTGTATCACCTGAGCCATATAGATAGTATGTGTGGTCATGGAGTTGTCAACACATTTGGGGCCTTTTTCCTTCATCCCATCGAATTGCTCCAGTTTGAAATATTATAGAAGCAAAATGTGTTTTACAATCCTGGCACATAGAACAGTACGTGGTCATGGAGTGGTCAACCACATAAGGGGCTTTTTTCCTTCATACCATCTAAATTGCCTTCAGTGATTTGAATATATTAGGAATAGAAGCAAAAATTGTGTTTTTCTGTCATTGGCACAGCGAACAACAGATGTGTGGTCACCACATTGTGGGGGCCTTTTTCCTTCATACATCAAAATTGCCAGTTTTAGTTCCCCCTGGCCAGATGAAAAATTAATGGATTTTTTGGCAAAAATCAGCAATTTCGGGCCAAAATCAACCAATTTTTGTTATTTTTTGGCAAACTTTGGCGATTTGGGGCCAAACTTGGCTAAAAATCTGAATTTTTGGATATTTTTGCCCCCAAATTCACTAATTTTTTCCTTCCCCCACCCTGTCCCTCAACCTCCCCTTTTGTGCCCAAGAAAAAGAAATTTGGCGCTGGGGATACGGGAGTTTCGGCCGAGAGGGTTGCATTTTCCATTGATTTGGCATAATTGATCGGTCCCTTTGTTCTTGCAAATTGGGTATATGAAAGGGTTGCATTTCTGTTGCAAGTGATTTTTCCAGTGGTCAACCAGGTAGAAGAATGTTTACATCCACAATGTGAAAAATATTGCTCCCAGAATGCTCACAATACATTTAACTTTTAGTTTTCCTCAGCTTCTGGGGTTTCGCCCCAAAAAACCTCCACCAAAGCAGATAAAGGACGGTCAAATCGGAGGGCCGTGTGGTCTGGTGATTGAGCGATGTCCCGCCACGCTACAGGTCGTGGGTTCGAGTCCCACTTGCGGCCAACGTTTTTGTGCCCATGACTGAGGCGCTTTACCTCAATTACTTCACTCCACCCAGTGTATAAAGTGGGGGGGGGGGGGGGGGTGGGGGGGGGGGGGGGGGGGGGGGGGTGGGCGGGGGGGGGGTGGGGGGGGGGGGGGGGGGGGGGTGGTGGGGGGGGGGGGGGTGGGGGGGGGGGGGGGGGGGGGG
Organism: Ophioderma brevispina; assembly: GCA_023653785.1. NCBI lineage: Eukaryota > Metazoa > Echinodermata > Ophiuroidea > Amphilepidida > Ophiodermatidae > Ophioderma > Ophioderma brevispina. The sequence continues at coordinate 80,888 of JAMKCH010000543.1, read as the reverse complement.
GGGGGGGGGTTTGGTGTGGGGGGGGGGGGGGGGGGGGGGGGTGGGGGGGGGGGGGGTGGGGTTTGGTGTGGTGGGGGGGGGGGTGGGGGGTGGGTGTTTGGAGGGGCGGGGGGGGGGGGTGTACGCAGTGTTTTCCAATACTTGTAAAGTAACAGACCGCTGTGCGGGAGGAGTGGCAACCCCCCACAAACATTATACAGGACTGTAGTCTGGCCTCAACTCCTAAGTTAAAGAGAGATGGGCACTCCGCGCACAAGCTTGCTCGGCACAACAATTTTTTTTTAGCAAATCTGTCATTTTTTGGTATATTTTCGGGGTAGTGCTTCAAACACCCGGCCGCACATCCCTACCCAAACCAAAGTGAGAACCCCCTGGGCCTTATTTTACAATGTTTGGCATTTGGTTGCTTAATTAGGGGGGAAATGTAACAAGGGTCTACATGTTATAGGAGTTGCCAAACTTGACCTGAAAATTGTATACAGAGCTTTTACCCAAAGAGTTAAAATGCATTTTCTGTTCCAGTATGACCAGAGCAATTGAAACCAGTTTCAACAAAATCTGAGCAACAAATGGATAATTTTTACCCCAGGATAACCTTGAACCTTATTAGGGCTGCACTCTGTAGCCGTGTAAATAAAGGTTGGAACCTAGACAAGCTATGCCTTTTTAATCCTGAGGGGTGTACATTTAAACACAATTTAACTTTATTTCAAATTTACCCTCTACTAATTTTACCCCTTTAATTTACAATGTTGCCCGCCTTTCCCAGAGACTGGACCCAAAAATTCTGATTCAGCACCCTTCAAACTACACAAAAAAATCTTCAAACCTCCTTCCTAAACATCAAGACCAGGATCCTTATTCATGACCAGTGGCGTACCGAGGTTGTCGATCCAGAGGGGGCGAAATTCCGAAGTCGTCCCGCCAGAGGGGGCAAAATTCATAAGTCGTCCCGGTGATTTGCTCACTTAAGTCGGACATTGATGAATGTGTGCGTAGCGTGCGCAAAAATGCCGAATTCACTTTCATCTTGCCCAAATTTAGGCTGAAATTGTTCACAATTACACAAAGAAGAGGGATTAAAATGCCTATTTTGGTCCTACGTCCCGCTTTTTTTCGAGCCAGATGGGCAACTCGTTGCTCCCCCGGTGGGTAATGCCACTGGTTCATGACCCACTATTTTTTGACTGTCCCAAGTAATGTAATTTATGTCTGGGTGCATATCCTCAAAGAAGTGTTTATTCTTACTTTTCTGGTCCGTCACAATTACAGATTTTAAGCCCTGGATATGTGCAAGTTAAGCAGCTGGATGTAACAGACTTCACGTTGAAGCCTTGCAGAGAAGGAATTCTGCCCCAATTAATTAACAAAACTACCCTTCAGAGTATTGGGCAACTTGATAAATGCCAAGAAGAGCAAGGGTCGAAGTTAACTTTTAAAGTTTAATGTGCATTTCGATCGTCTTTGGGACCGCCCCTGATTTCCCCGGAAGTAGTCTAGATTTTGATATCAGATGACATGCCATATTTTTTCTCATCTGTCGTCCTGAATAAACAAAAATGACAATTCATGTTTAACCATCAATATTAACACATATTGGAAAGGGGCTTTTCATGTACATTATTGCTTGCCTACCATCAAAACTGCAAGTTTGTTTTCCCCGTACTTGATGGGGCATAGTGCAAGTGCTAGGCCCATATCAAAGTAAAGAACCAATAGACATAAACGGAACAAGCACCCTTTAATTTCTTTAATCTTTACTCTAAATTCAGTACTGAATGTTTCAGCACTTCAAATAAAATAATTTTGAAAAAGTGCAGAGAGTCTATGGTTCAAATACTGGTTGGGTCACTTGTTGGGAATTTCAGGTTTTTAATTTAAAGCTGGGTGACCCGACCATGGTCCAATTTTCCTGTGAGTTTTTTTCTTCTCTCCTCACACAAAGCATATCTCCAAAAACGTCTGATTACAAAAATTTTGAAAAGATTAAAAACAGTTATTAAAAAAAAAAATATGCATTAAATATTGGCCCATACGACTGTGTGAATAATAAATGTGGGGTAAACCACATTTTTAAAATTGTCTCAGGGCCCGTTTTCTTATTTTTGTCACATCTGGCTGTAGGAATAATGGTTTGTTCTAGATTGCTGTTGTTCAAATAATCCTTGATTGTTTGTTTATCATCGATAAGAAACTGGAAAAGTCAGCCAAGAGCTTAACAGAAAGTCAGCAAGAAGTTATCATTGGACGGCCCGCTTACCCCCCTCCAACTGCCAAAGTGGACAACAAGATAACGATCGACAGGTAAAATGCCGAGGGCATTTTTGAATCAATCCTATGCATGCATGTGCCTATAAACGTTGTACTAAACACATTCATTATTTATTATACCAATTTTTCCAAAAGTTCAAAAAAGGACAATTTTAAAAAAAAAAAAAAATGCCTAAGTACTAATGATTTGTGGGCTAAAATGAGTCGCAAAGTCAGGGTTTTTATGTGTTAAGAATAGATTTTTGTGGATCACATGACGCTATTGAGGTGAAATTTCCCAAAACTGGTGCAGTGTGGGACTGACTCATTCACCCTCACCCGCTGGTAAAATAGTACTGACTTTGGCTATAATTAAACTGGGGTTGAGGGTGTACGTTAAAATGGGTTACCTTTAACACAAGTGGATGTGCCTCCAACATTAGTCTCATTTTCGCTCATATGAATGACCCCTTTCATGCCATTTTTGGTATAGAGATGGATCACTTTTAAAAATTCTTATAATATTAGGTCAATTTCCTGCAATGGAGAGCAAAATTTCTAAAAAACAATTTTTTTTTTTTTGAAAAAATGGCAAATTTATGTTAAATTTGGCCCCGAATCTGCATCTCTGATAGCTATGAAGTCCCTTTTTTTGCAAAAATTGGGTATATAGATATGGGTCTTAGTTCCAGACTTAGAGGTACATCCGCAACCCAAACCAAACTTGAGAACCCCCCATCCCCATATAAAACCTCCCTGCATGCTTTAAACTGAAGATGAATCAGGATGTTCATCTTCTTTTTGCATAATTATGTCCATACATTTTACTTTTCACAGGAAAAATTGTCACTAAAACCGATTTGTCAGCAGCTCATCATCAGTTATTTCAATCACTGAATACTGTTCCAAGATGGGGGCAGCCTGACTGTCCACTTGGCTCTGTGGGCGTGTCTCAACAACAGCAAGACAGCAAGCACCTTTGCTTGTCGGGGTATGTCACTCATAGGCTTGTTCCTTGTTCCTTCATATCAGACTAATAGCATATTAAATGAAATGTGTTTCAAAGTGGTAATGGTACAGTAGATCAAAACGACACTGGATCAAAACTACAGTGGAAACAAAACTACAGTGATCAAAACTAAGTCAAATTCTTTGACCTTTACCAAAAGCAGGAATGAATGAACATTAACAATAACAACTACAAAATGTAAAAATAGAAACACTAAATGTTAATATCATACTTAGAACGAATAAATTTTTAAAATCATTAGTCGAGAAACTTTTGACGCCCACTGTTGACGACCCAAGATTTTAAGCCCCCAGCCAGTGGTCAAAGCTTATTGAACCAGCAGAATTCACAATGTAATTTTGCGCGGTTGTGAAGTCATGGATGCAACTAGATTTTTACTTCCAAATCTCGTAAAAATAATCAATTTAACTTCTACCAGTGTGGAATATACTTTGTTTGATCTCGAGTTGTGGTTGATGTCATGGCACGACTTCTGCCATCTCTCAAGGCGTTTTGTTTTGTGCCGCCTTTGTTCGCTTGCATAAATGCTGCAATTCCAAAGTCGACGTGTGCATTTTTAGGTTTGATACCTAACACGCACAGTGACGTCAACCCCCCAAACTTGAGAATCGACATAGTATATTGGCTACTGATCTACACTGTAAAACTTTGTTTTAATCGTATTAACCCTTTCCAGTCTCATATGGAGAGTTTTCCTTCAACTTTTTGTCATACATTGGACAGCTTCATTGCCACCTCCAGGGAGAGGAGGGGAGGAATCGAGTTAAAAGGAAGACTAAGAAGAAGTTTCATTGTCATGGCCCTTTGTGGAATTAATGACCAGTGATACTCAGAATTTATAGTTATCAGGGCTGAACTGCAGTAATACCAAATTGTGATGGGTGCATCCCATTCAAGATAAATTGTTCAGAGTAGCCAGCACTGTGGTTTTGCAGGGTAAGGCAGCCAAGAAATCCCAATTTCATACGTCAGCATTGGTTTAACACGTAAAAGCTAAATCTTGAACGAAAAATTAATGAATTTTTTTATATGGTGTCCAAGGAATATTTTCTTTTCCAAAACCGTTGGAGTTGCATAATCAACTCCACTGGAAGGTTAATTTATGAATTTTTTAAGTAATAATGAACGAGACGAGGTTGATGTAGGTCATGGGAACCCCCATAACTGACCCACATCAAAGCACCAATTGCTTGTGGTTTGCCACTCCGTATTAATTTCTTTTGCATTTTTGGTGAATTACTATGATGAATGAAGGCCTTGGCCCCACCCGCCTGGTGGTTGGGTTTGAAAATGTCCCAATGAACCCAATTATAATTATGTACGCGGAGCAATTTGTTTGAATGCCCACCATGGTCTGACAATTTGTTTTAAAGCAATAAATACCCATTCTATGACGACACCTTACATTATCTCCATGCAGAGATTTTGACATGCCTTAAGCTAGCATTTTTATAATAGAAAATCAAAGAATCCCTGATCTTAATTAGCACCATTCTTTACATGTTAACGTTTTTTATATTCTCATCAATCCTTACTTTGTTTTTTAATTATTATTCAAAAGTCAATTGAATTGGGGCATTCTCGTTCATGAGACCAAAATCAAGAAAGAAATGTTTGAGTCACTTCTAAAGAAATCACAGACTGTTTCTTTATTCCTTTATTGCTTTATTTTGGGATGCATGAACCAAGATTATAGAGTATCTCTCCAATTTCATCTTCGTGGTCCACCCATGGCCAGTCACTGTCATCGTGCGTTGTTGGGGTGGTCTTGGGCATCACATGTTGGGGTTACCATGCCCAAACACTGAGGTCCTTTTGCCCCTTTAACTACATTAGGGTGTTGATTGCTCAGATATCCCGTCCATCTATATCCATCCCCACTTGTGACGGGCAGGTAAGTTTGGCGCTACTGGTTGAACAGCATCTTGGCCGCTGCTGCCGCTAGATAGATAGGGATTGGTATAACATCTTTAGTACTCTCTTAGATGCAGTGGTAACCTTCGCTGAAAACCATGTAAAACGAAAGAAAGGCAGGCATGGTATCATTCAATGCGGAACATATATTGCCCCAGAGTGATGTTGCCTACTTGAGTCACTGATCATATGGTGGCCCAATCGTTCCTCCATACATCTTCAAACCAAACGGATTCGCAGCTCAAGATCAGCGAAAGACTTAGAACACCTACATAGAAGCAGCAGCCAGGAACAGTTTGAATGGGTAAATCGAGACAACTAGCTGGCAATTTGCTTGACCAAGACAGATACCAGCACACTCAGCCTTTTATCTAAAGCTTTTGTTTTTGAGTGAAAACTAAGGTGCATGTTTTTGTGTTGCCTGCCTTAAGGCAGGAAGACTCTGTCCACTGTGTCCACTTTGTCTACTGTTGTCTGTTAGTCAAAAGGTCAAAGGTCATGTGAGGTCAAGTTGTAAAATAGGCTGAAAATGTAAAAATGACAAATGAAAAGTTGAAGTTCAATTGGAACTAAACTTAGTTTATAGAGATTACATGCAAGCCCTCATTTGTTTGAGGTCAAAGGTTGCATGTCAAGGTCAAAGGTCACATGTCAAGGTCAAAGGTCACATATCACGGTCAAAGGCCAAATATCAAGGTCAAAGGCCACATATCAAGGTCAAAGGCCACATATCAAGGTCAAAGGTCACATATCAAGGTCAAAGGTCATATGAGGCCTAACCCTAAACCGTGATGGCAGGCAACACAAGTGATCTGAGGCATGCAAAAACATTCACGAACAACTTTCCCTTAACTAACTTAAAGGGGCATTTCATGTGTACCTAATCTTGTGTGCAGATTCGGTCGTATCTGTAAGAAATTCACAATTTTGTATTATCTGTCCGTAAACAGACAGAAATTACAGCACAGTGGCCTATGGGACCGTGGGAAACAAGCATTTGCTCATAACACAAAACTGCAAGATCGGGATCAACTCAAATTTTTGAATAAGCTTTTCTCAAGGATATCTAGTGAACCATGAATAAAACAGAAGGTGCTGGAATCACGAAATGCACCTTTCACTCTAATTGCATTATCTCTAAATGTCAGACAGTTCATCGCTGTACCCCCAACATGACATTCCAAGGACCCTGGCAAACAGTGAAGTAGCGGGGGAGTTGGGAACACAGTCGGCGATTTGGGACCAAAAATCGCCAAATTTTGGGACAAATCAGCAATTTTGGGCCAAAATTGGTTAAATATCTCCAAATATTTGATACTTTTCCCCCCAGAATTTCACTTTTGCCCCCCAAAAATTTCACTTTGCAAACCAGAAAAAGAGGTCTGACGCTGCCACTGAATCAGCGGTCCTTTCCAGTCTAGAGGCGGGCCAGAGCTAATTACGTTTGGGATAGGGAAAGTAATATGAAGAAAAAAAAAACAGTACAAAATTATGTCAGCACTGAATCCTCTATAAAATTGTAAAGTACAAAAACGCTCGGCAAGTTGAGTCGTCAAGTATGAAAAGGACTCACCGGTTTTAGCGAATATGCACTGTTGAAAAAATGTAAATTTTACAGTATTATACGGACATCCATTTCTGCCAACAAAATACGGTAAAGGCGTCAGTATATTGTATAAAAAAAAAGAATTAAATCATCAAAACACTAGAAAATGTAGGCCTATATGTATTCGGTAAGTTATTATATAGTTTTGTGAATATGTATAGAATTTTAAAAAAACACTGACGCCCACTAATGTAGACCTTTTTTACATTGTGTACGTAAAATTTACAGTTTGTTGTAAAAATGTACAATCAAAACCTGTAAAATTTGCATTACCATATTTTGTTGATAGAATGGATGACTGTATAATACTATGACATTTACATTTTTTTACTGAAACTGTATTGACAATTCACATTATTATATTGATATTGACATTATTTAAAATGAATAAGAGCGGACAGTTTTAAATTTAGTCATAATAGGCCTTGAAAAATTAAACATAAAAATACAAATTTGCTGTATTCCAAAAATACCGCAAAATAAGCGTATTTAGCCTTTTTATCCCCCTGGCTTGAAAAGCAGAGGGGGATATGGCGAGGGTGCGAATGTCCGTATGTATGTGTGTGTTCCAGTTTGGTTAGGTTTTCGCTTTTCGCGTCTCCTTCGAAAAGTTTAAGTCCGATTTAAACCAGACTTGGGGTTAAGGTGCAATTGGGGGTTCCTTCATGTGTGGATGATGTCAAAGGTCATGGACCAAGGTCAAAGGTCATCTGAGGTCATGTTCCAGACTGCCATCTTGCCAGGGGGATGACGCAAGTTTACTTGCTGTATTTTTATACTATGTGATGGTAAATTTCAGGGTAATTTTTACACTGTAGGTCTACCCCTAAGGAATTGAGTTTCTTTTCAAATAATAAGGCCCTCATGATGAACACATTTATTGAAGTTAAGTGAACTTCGCTGAATGTACTAATATTATTTCAAATTACATAATTAAGCTTTTAACAGCCCGTGAGACTTCCCCAAATCAAGACAAAACGATTTTGTCAACAGCCGTTTTAAACTGTATAAACACTCATAAATAAAAAACCAAAAGTGATTGGATTACGGAAATACCTGTAAATTTTCCGTTTTTATGGAGAAGTAGATAGCTGGTTTAAAGCCATATAGTCAGCCATTTATTTCCAAATTTATATGTCCGAATTTGATATAAAATTGGATGGATTTGAGCACAATACTCTACTCCTAGTAATTGGTCGAGCTATGAGTTTTTAAAAAAATTGTGCGAAGTGACGCAGAGACGAGCACAAAATTTTTAAAACTCTAGCGAGACCAATTACTTGCGGAGTATTGTGAGAAAAAAATCCTCCAATTTTATCTTATTTTGTTTCAGAAATCTTGTGTCCTTTATTTCATTTGAAGAATGTAAATTGCAGAACCAGAAATAGGAAAACCAGGGCACAAAGACACCAGACACCCGAAGTCCTGGCACAAACTGGCTCCAGCACGACACCCCAATCGACACAAGACATCCTTACACTAAACTCTGACACCGACACATGAATTGACACCCAACATCTAACCCGAAACTTGACATCCAAACAGCTGAGACTCAACATACATGACACTTGACACCCAAAACCCAAAACATTGAAACCAACACTCACTAACACCCAAAAATTGACAACAGACTCTGGAAATCAACATCCACTCGACACTGACACCCAACACCTGCCTCAGAATGACAGCCCAAAATTGACAACCACATGACACCCAACTCTGACACGCAACACCTGACACCCAACATTTAACAGACAAAAAAAACTCAAGTAACGACATCAAAAACATGACACCTGGCACACGACATCTGACACCGACACCCAACTATGACACCCAAAACATTTGACAGTCGATACCCGGACACTCACATCCATTACTATGACACATTACATATATCTGACACCCCAAAACAATCACCCAACATTGCGACACCCAACAATTGGTACCTATGCCTACAAATGACCTAACACCAACCCCAACACTTATACCGACACCCAACATCAGGATCACAGACATTGACCCCGACCACTATACACGGCATAGTTATCCAATGGACAACCAGGAAACCAATTACACAAGAACCAGGAAAGATAAAGACACAAGATAAAATATATGAAACCTCCCTCAAAAATGGATCATCCTTAAACTATTCTGCAAACCAATCAGTAGCCTCCCTCAGCCAACTGTCCAATTAATCAAAATAATTGGACAGCACAATTACTTCACAAGCTGTGACATGAGCCAATTCACTGTTTACTGGCTGTGAACAATGATATAGGAGGTAAGATTCTGAAAACAAAATATGCTCTTAACTGGAGTGTATAGCATCTAGTAATAATATTGCTTTTCTGCGTGAAAACAGACATTGCATTTCACAAAAATAAAAACACGACGGGTCGGTTCCGTAAATGTAAATATGCATATTTACCCTAAATTTTAAGGCATACACCATTTAATTAATTATCAAATGCGGTACGTCCTTTACAGTGTTGCTCTGCTGGGGGCGATTGTTAATGGGCCTATTCTGTATTAATAAGATATTATTTGTGGGAAAATCCTCCAAAAGCTCGAGCAAAGATAAACATAATCTTTTAGAATTATCATGTTTCATTTACAGTGGGTGACCCGATCGACAACATTGCGCCCCCCCCCCACACACACACACACACACACACTTAGCCTACTCTATCAAAATTGAGATTTTGTCATCAGAAGAAATTTGAAAACGTCTTCAAATATGGTCGAACACATTAAAAACACAAACTGGCCAATTAATTCACAATTTTGCTACTACCATTCAAACCACACCACCGGACCAATTTAATTCAAAAATTATAATCAGATGTTTTTAGTGACATGTGAGGGGAAACATTTTTTTCATCATAATTTTTTTTTTTATTGATTTCCATCATACCCAACAACATATAAAAGATTAAAAAATACAATGAGGGAAATTATTTATGGCCCATAACCACGCCCACTCTAACCAATACAAATTACAAATGTGATTGGAAGGCGGGATTTTAACACTGCGAGCACCTTTCAATCTTTGTGCCATGCAAAATCTTTACGCAACCACTGCAGTTGCGTTCGCTAAGACGCTTCACAGTAATACGCACAGGACTGCGTTCGTTCCTTTTCGCGTGTTCTCGGTAAAAACACGAATACCCCCAATTGCGCGTATTTGTGGTGACAAAGATTTTGCACAGGCCGGTATAGGCAGATCGGAATCTCCTTTTCTATATCTGTGGTTGTACCATAAAGAGGTAAAAATTCAAGAGAAAAAGGTCAAAAGGTCCATTATTTGTGACAAGGTTTTTGTTTTAACGTCTTCACCACCAATAGGGTCATATCTGACCCAGAGAAGGAACAAAGTATGTTTCTGATGTCTCCCTTTTGGGCTTTTTAGTAGGGTTCAGTGGCAGCTGAAAAAAAAATGTGTTTTAAAAGTTGACAAATGATGAGCCAGATTTTGACTGGCTGTCTCCTGAAATGCAAAGAGAAAAAAACTTGGTTAAGATAGTAGAGGTAGGCCTTGTAGGGATTTAAGTAAAAATACCCACAATGATCTTTCAGTCCCCTCTATTTTTAGACACAATAGTCCCCATGTCAAAACTGCAAAAGTTGCATCGACTACCCCTGCCGGGGGGGGGGAAAAAAAAAAAAAAAAAAAAAAAAAAAAAAAAAAAAAAAAAAAAGGGGGGGGGGGGGGGGGGGGGGGCACTTGTATTCAAAGGTGGATATGATGCGTGAACATGGACTTACAAAGTGCACCCTGAACAAGTATTTCCATCGACTAAAAAACATACCCTGAACAAGTATTTTTGTCTGATTTGGCTACACTAAAGAAGTATGTTTGTCAGTTTTTGCTACCCTAAACAGTCCAGAAGAAAGCGTATAAGTACGTATACGTACAAGTACGTACATACGTCATAATTTCCCACAATGCAATGCAACTTTTTAAAGAAATACATAAGGTTTTAACATTTAACCCCGCGACAGTTTATTTTTACAGTTTTGAAGCTGCAATCTTCACTACATAGAGTTTTAAAGCTTATCAACAAAATGTATGTGCGGATTTTTGATATCTTTTTTCAAATAAAAGATATTAATTAATTAAGAAAATTGATATGACGTCATCAATGATATTTTTTTCAATAATTAAATTTCGACACATGGAATCAATATTTTGACACATATAATTTGTTTATAATGTTGTTTGGCATTAGCTCTGAAATTAGTATCCTTTCTCGTCTCAAAACTGACAATCCCGAGAGGATTTTATAAAATTCTTTTGTATTTCTTTATAATTTGGTGACGTATGTACGTACTTGTACGTATACGTACAAGTGCGCTATCGTCTGCACTGCTAACAAGTAAGCAAAGCATTGTGTTGTTAATATACCCCTTTATTAGTGTGCTTTTTTTGATCCTGCTATTTTGTAGGCATTACATCCCTAAACACGTACATCACAATTTCAGGGTAAAGAAAACGTAACCCTTTTTTCACATTTGTGTTTGTGGGACACCCTGATCGATGTACGTGCTTACAATATCTGCCTGTTCGAAAAAAGAGACCCTTTTAACGCGTTATCTTTTTCACGCATCATATCTGCCTTTGAATACAAGTCCCCCCCGGCCAACCCATTGAAACAGAGTCCAGTGGTGGTATGCCCATATGACCTTGCAAAACAGTCTGCACAAAATGTTTTGAGGTTTTCTGATTTAAGATCTTGATGGTTCAATTTTGTTTCTATCTATCTATAAGCATTGTTTGAGATAGGAATGGGTTAACAGGTCACTGAGTTTTAAGATAAAATACAACACATTTACTTCCTGATCCCCCATAGACCTTGTAGCTTTACCTCAATGTAAAGATTATCACAAACTGTATTTTACATTATTATCTATAAGCATGAAGAAATTGAGCCCATTTGAGAGAAATCTATGATGCATTATAATTTTTTGCCCCAGGATGACTCAGACCATGTTAAGCATACAGTGTTTAAAAGTAAGTCCTATATAGTGTAAACTATCCCTTTTAAAAATCCTTAGAACCAATTGAACATATCTATACACTTTTTAATCTAGTATGAAACATGCACGGATTTGGACCACTGTTATTTAATTTACCCCCCTTAAATATCTCAAAATGCCAAGGATGCCAAAGTTTTGCATCAAATCAAGATTTGAATCAGCAGTTCCATGTTGCCTAGAAACTATCAATTTTGTTGCAGACTGGCTTTGCAAGGTCATATCCAAATCCTATTGTCTACCGCTGGACACATGCCAAATGTCAATCTCTTACAGTTGACAGTTCATTGAATATCATTTTTTACATTTGAATATACTATACCTCTCATCAAGTCTGGTTCCCTATATATTGTCATCCTCCATTTCTAACCTAGTGGTTTTCTAGCCTAGGGTGTCCCAACCTGCGGCCCGTGGGAAATTTGCGGCCGCGAAGCGCGTGCATTGGCCCACGAGGTACTTCCCAGAAAACTAAAACCCTGCTATATCTGAAATATAAGATTTTTGGACGGATTGCGTAGCAAAATCCGCTTATGAAAGGCAATGTTTCTGGATGTATGTAGGTAAGGACGTATGTACGTGTGTGGATCTGGACCAAAAGGTAAACGGTTTGCCATAACCTTTTTTTCCAGATGAGCTAGAGGACCCAACTTAGATTATTGAGGAATTGCACAATCTTAGTACTACCCATGTGATTCCATTCCCCCCTTGTCCTCCCCTGTGTCTGACAGGTGGTGGTTGGGAATGTCAAAAAGGTCAAATTTCACAAAAAGGTAAACATTTTGCCATAACTTTTTTTTCCCGATAGCGAGAATACCCAAAACTTAATATATCGTAAGGATGACACAGCCCCTACTAACCATGTAATCCATCCCCCAGGGTTCCCTCCCCCTGGGTCTGACAGGGGGTGGGGAAATGCAAAAAGGTCAACATTTCACAAAAAAGTAAATTATTCTGCCATAAGCTATTTTTTCCAGTATGAACTAGAGTAAGGCCTATAACCACACTAGATATATTTAGTATGGCACAAGCCCCTACTAACCAGGGAATCAATTCCCCCAGGGTCATCCCCGGGTTGCTGACAGGGGGTGGGGAAATGTCAAAACAAGGTCAACATTTTTCCCAAAAAAAGTTCTAGATGAGTTAGAGTAGCCAAAACTCGATATAATTTTTTAGTCTATAGACTGAAAGTGTTTAGACCTATGCTTTTGATAAGCTCCTAGGCGACAGCCTAACTGCCCGATATGGAGTTTGTTGAGGTTTGGTCCAACAGTCCATTGAGCTTCAAGTGCCTTCCCGCAGGCGACTGATTATGCGAACTTTTTGGTTCTCCACCTCTTGCGTCAAGTATAGGGGACTATACATACACAATGTACAACCCTTTATTCAACGCCCCAGAGCTGCACAACACTAGGGAGAAAAAAAGCAATAGCCGTTCCATACCCCCCTTGGCGGTTTACAGATTTTAAAAAATTGAATTAGTTCAATTCCTCAATCTGAAATTTTATAACATGTTGGCAAATTAGTCCAATTTCCTTATTTCTAAAACCATTTTTTTTATAAAAATAGTGACAAAAAATTAACCCACTTTCATAAAAAGAAGCCAAAATTGTATCAAAATTTGCTAAAAAAGGTCAACATTCTTGGAAAAATGGATAATTTGTGTTAAAAAAAAATATTTGGCCGAAAACTAGCATCTCTGGTTTGAAGCTATGGTGTCTTACATTTTAGGACCAAAAATTGGTCTCTAGATGTGAGTCTTACATCCAGAATTTTGTAGGCACGTCATAAACCCCCCCCCCCCCCCCCAAACTTGATCACCCTTCCCCCAGATTACTAGATTTGCGACGCGCAATAGGTACGGATTTCAACCATTGCAGCCCCTGCCACTTCAAAAAGGTTGGCACCCCTGTGCTAGATGAAAACTAACTTCATTGGGAATGGAATCCACATTTTTATATACACAAATGCGTCAAGCTCAAATAGAAACAAATATTAAATAGGCCACACACATCCAAAGAAAAATCTACAAACCAATATTCTTTTTATATTGGCCCTTACTATGATAACAACGGGTCAGTTACATTTCAATACTCTGATCATGGCATAATCCTATCCCAGAAAACTACTGAAGGAATGTACACATCAGAGTCTTGTGAAAACTAAACATTTTATGCGAGTATTTCACGCATTGTAGCAGTAACCATGGGTAATTCATCGAGTAGTGACGACTGCAGTTTTGATGAAATGTCAATGATGATAGAGGTAAGTAAAACGCTTTCTTTATATTTTGTAACTGAGTTGAAAATTAGTTTGCACAGTCACAAAAAATCCTTATTTGTTTTTGCTTTTCATCTAGAAGCTTTGATTTATCAACAAAATGTTGTACTTCTGAAAGCTGCATTTTTTTCTGTGGTTTTACTCTTGTATGCTAAAGGGGCATTTTTTCTGATTTAGCAAATCACTGATAGTGCCTTTAAAGAGACATATGCTCATTTTCAACAAAATTCAAATTCCTCAACTCTCAAATGATTGCAAGCCCAAGGGAGAACAAAAAGATACATCGCATTCTATTTAGACATAAATTTTAATTTGGATTGAACATAACACATGTAAAAGCAATGTAACCATGCAAAAATATGCGTTCTTAAATATTTGGAGGGCACACTTTTCAAAATGTGCTAGTGTCTCTTTAGAATCACGACCCCTGATGATATCTCAGGAGGCAGACTCAAAAATGATATGAGCTGGCCTTATCTCTTGATTCTAATGTACCAGGCTTAAATTTGAGAAGCTCATTCATATTATCATAACCATTTTATATAAATTTAGTTAAAAAGACAATGTCAGTTGATTCACCCAATAGATCAAATAATTTTGCATTCTAGTGTGACAGGAAGAAAAAAGCTTATATATTGTAGGAATGATAGTCTGTAGAATTCTCATAAGTTTAGTTTTTAAAACTGAAAAAATAGAAACAGAAAAAAAGAAAACACGTAGTACTCAAGTTACGGAATCTCTCCGTTCATTACGTGTTGCAGTACGTGTCCGGCGGACCGTAATGACTAAAACATCCTGATTTCATCCTAATAGGTGTTTAAGATCTTGCACTTGCACTGATGTTAGGATATTTATACTTGCAAACATCAAAAATGGATTTTGAGATTTTTTCGATTTCTGATTAGCAAATCACTATCGTGCATTTAACAGGAATTTGTTGTAACATAATATTTTATTGGTATTTCTAGTTGGTCATCTGTGTGGCAAATAACACTGCTGTTGAATAATTATCTCCAAAAACCAGTTCCACAAATCCTATTAATTTTTTTGCATCATTGAGGACACAGTAACTTTGTAATTGATTAAAGAGCTTTTAATGTATAATTTTTTTTAGATTTAGAACTAATCCCCAGTATTTTCCCATTTTGAGGTAAAAAAAACTTAATCTACAACCTATACCTACACGATTTATGTACAACCTGTGATTGCACGGAAGACAAAGAAGCCATAGAACTACCGCTCCTTATACCAAAAGCCATTCTTTTAAAGGGGCATTTCGTTTCCACAAGCTCGTCCCCCCGACTTACCAAACAATATTGAGATTTGGTATACATCCTGAACCGTTGTTTTAGATAGTCCATTGTACCTACTCTTACATGAAATTCGGTGCATCTGTAAGATATTGGCAATTTTGTTTTTCTGTCCGTAAACGGAAGAAAGTACAGCACCGTGGCATATGGGACCGTGAGAAACAAGCAAATGCTAATAACACAAAACGCAAGATCGGGATCAACTCAAATTTTGTAGTAAGCTTTTATCAATTATATCTCCCAAACAATGAATCAAAACAGAAGGTGATGGAATCATGAAATGTACTTTAATTAAACCAGTTCACTGACAGTTCACTGTTTTCTTAAAATTAGAGGGGCAAATATGGACACAGTTGATGAAAAAGGACCAAAAATTTAAATCCTATATTTAAATTATTTAACACAAATGCAAGGTAAAGCATTTTTTTCTGGTTCTTTGAAACTTTGTTAATCTCAAGAAACATCTTTGTCCAGTGATTACGAACTCAGATTTCCACAGGGAGGCCAGGTGCACGGGGAGAGGGCCAAGGGCGCATAGATTAGATCACGCATGGCTGTTTTCATTTTTTTTTTCATATTTCAAAATTTATTCAGTTAAAGTTTGGATGTTCCGCACAGTTATGTTGTTAATACCCAATATTACATTAATTGAGGACTTTTAATTTTTTGTCACGTTCAGTAACACAAGGTGCTTGTAATAATTTGGGGAGGTTAATTTCATTGCACTTCCTAGTATAAAGTTCGATCAGCAGAGTATATACTAGTAGCTATCTAATTTATCATACCCAATTTCTTGTTGCAGATCTACACTGTGAAAAAATGTTCTGAAAACAACATTTTTTTAACGTCAGCCGGGGACTCAAAACATGAAAATACTGTAAAATGGAACTCGAAACGTGCAAAATAACTGTAAAATAACATCGTTGAATAAGAGAAGATATCAGTAGCTTCACCAACAATGCCTGATTCCATTGGAAAGTTTTTGTACCGGTAGTCATGTGACTCGGTAGAGATGAAACAATCTTAATGATAAGTTGTGAGCAGAAGTACTGTCAATTAGCCATGTTTCATCACTAACGATTCACATCATACATGTACAAAAACCTCTTGGAAGCAATGCATTGTGGGAAGCTACTGAAATCTTCTCTTGTTTGAACTGTGGTGAGTCCCAGCTGGCATTAAACCGCTGTTATTTTAATGAACTTTTTAACAGTGTAGGTGGCAGTAAATACCACATAATCTATTAAAGGTGCATGTTCCCATCGTCGCTTTGCCCCTCCCCATTTAGGCACTCCATTGAGATGAAAAATTACAAACAATAAATGGGGCAATATTAATAATTAACTCAGTTTGTCCGACAAGTATAGTAAATTTAGATTTACAATTGGAACCTCAAAAGTATCTAGCTACAACTATTGGGGAAGTTAAGTAACACTTTGTCAATTTCATTCAATTTGTAGATTGTGGAAGCTTGTCACACAGTTCCCTACCAAACCCTATTATGGAAAATCCTCTCACCATTGGTGGAAAAAACTCCAACAGGACATATTGCTCTAAGTAGTGCAGAGCAAGAGGCACAAGATCTCACCAAGACAGGCACGCTCTTCCCGTACCATCAAGAAGTGAAGGGCGGGGGCCACACATGTTGCTGTGACAGAAGACAACAGGTATTTGACAGGATATACACTTCTTTTGTTATCCACTAGCTTGAAAGACAGAAGGGGAACTTTGTCGGTGAGAGCACAATGTTGCTGTATGTGTATGTATGTGAGTCCTGTTTGGTTAGGTTTTGTTTTTCAGGTCTTCTTTGAAAAAGTTTGAAGTCCGATTTTAAAGCATATTTTGTTTTTCAGAATCTTCCTTCCAACTGTCGATATTTGGGGTTGAGAACATAAATGACTGGTAGATGGAGATGTTCGTAGAACATTTGACATAGAAATGATAAAGCAAAACACATGTACGAACATTTGTCTCAAAAGTGGGTTTGAAAAAAATATATAATAATACACTAGGCTTTGTATATAGCGCCATTTCATCAAGCGCCACCAGCGCTGATGCCTCTTATTATTATGCCACTATCAGTAAATTGTCACAATAATTTTGCTTAACCTAGGCTGCAGTGCCAAGTGCGCAAATCTATCAGTAATGAAGATTGTAATATTTCCCCCAACAGCCTATCCGAAATCGCTGGGGTTTGACGAAGCAAGTGAGGTAAAGGCATTGCCAAAGTGCAAAAAACATTGCCGCAGCGGGGCTTGAATCCACAACCTTCAGATCATGGAGTCGGCGTCATATCCACTGAACCAATGTGCCTTCAAAAATAAGGACGAGAAGCTGCTTAGTTCTGAAAAAGAAGGACATGTAGTGTATTGAGACACGTTATAGTAGCAAAAAATTTTGCTCCCGTTTGTTTAAAATGCATTTTAAATCTGTAAACAGCACATGGCCTATGCACTTCATTGAAATAGGTTAAAGGCCAAAGCATGCACGCTATCTCGGAAGCAAAGACGACAAGTGGTAGGTCAGGGTTGTTTGTTTTACGCGCATGGACAGATAGGCAGGAACGCCAAGTCACAATTGTGGCAGAAAATATTGCTTGGGGACGTGTGCGGAGCTAACCTGACCCCAAATCATCCGTAAATGGGCTCATTGAATAAGTTGTAACTATAACCAAGGCAAAAAAAAAAAAAAACAAAAAATTATAATGAACTTAGTTAAAGGCCTGATTGCCTTTGGATCCACAATTTTGTCAGCCATTACATTGAGCAAGTGTCTTCCAAGGCTTGATAAAAGTATTAGGACAGTCAAAATAGAATGAATACTGCCTTAACCCACAGAATTGCAACAAATCAATTACCAACAAATTGTTCTTGAGATACCTTTAAAAACAACATTATCAAAAGCTCTACTAAAATCAAGGAGTGAACATATATGTTTAAGGGGTAAGTTTATACAGGGGTCAAAAGATGAAAAGTACAAAACGCGTCGAGAAGGTATGCCAACGTGTCGTTACATTTCCAGATAAAAAAAGGTATAGTTTGCCATATCTGCAGTTTGTAGTTTCATAGTTATGAGTCAAAATATGTTCCAGTCACATGGGGTAAATTTTTTCAGATATATCCGTTCGTTGTAAAATGGTGTCAAATTGTTCGTTTTCTAAGGTCAGAACCGAAAAATATACTGGTTGCACCATCTATAATATTTGTTTGCATAGTTGGAACGCAATGCTGACTGGGGGCTACAGGTGCTATGGGAGTCACTAGTCATAGCTCTGTAATTCTTATATAGGAAAGTTCACAAAGACGCTTTTCTTTACTTATCATGGGGACAAATTTAAAACAGTTTTACAACCATCGATCAAAATCGGCCAGTCTAGAATTTTACCCCAGAGGACCTTGAACTGTTATGAGCCTACTTGTACTAAAACTATACTGCGTATAGCGGGCAAACTAGCCTTTTTTTAAACCTTCTGAGTGCCCAATAAATTGGTACAGTACCATCATTTAAATCAATTCGAACAATTCTAAATTTTTACCCTTGTACAAACGTTGCCCCCTTATTCTCAATTGTCCACTAGGTTTGATGTGGGTAGAACTTTTATGATATTATTTTGGACTATTTCGAAGTATATTAACACCAAATTGTTTCGTTGCAATTTGTGTGGGTCCATCATCCAATTTATTGGACTATAGTCAACAAAGGTGACAAGGGTTTTGTACATTTTGATTAGAAAACAAATAAGTTTTGTAAACTGATATGATATTGAATATTGCAAAAAAATGAAATTTGTATAAATTCCCAAATTAAATTTCCGTTCATATTTTCTTAATTTGAAATTTTGACTTTCGATCAAAATTCTTTATGCAAACATGATTGATTCCCATAACCAAGTACCTTCAATTTTCTATGTTTGCAACATTTCGGTAATTCTGGATCAACTTGCACTCTGCAAATATTGTTAATTGCCCTCACTGTATTTAATCAAATATAAATTTAGTCAACTTCTTATAACAAGCAAGTAATACTAACCCCACACCCCTTCCCCCGCCCCTGAATATTCCCCTGATACTCTAAAGTGTCTTCTCTTATGCACCATATGTTGTTTGATGCAATAGAACGTTCCAGTGCTACGACATGGAGGGCACCATAGTTGATTCTCAGGCGCTATACCTACGGAAGAGGTCACCTTCTCTTCAAAGCACCATCGCTGTTGATAGCGAAGGTAAATGTCATCTTGGGATTGAATGACTACTCCATTGCCGTCTATGATCCCAAAACTTACTCTGACCACCAAATTTGTCGTGCCATCTATAGCCAATCAAGCATTGCCGGTCTCAGACAATCTGTTGGTTTGCATTTGTATCGTAGCGTGTGTCAGAGTCATCACTACCGGGGTCTATAGCTGAGAGTCCGTCCAGAGCCACCTGGTCTTGATCGGTGGGAGTCCTGCCTATGTTTGCAGTGACAACCATCAAGAGTTCTTGTCATCAACAAGGGCAGGCCAAAAGGCATATTTAGATTCAAGAGTCCAGCCATACATCGAGTGTGTCTCGTTGGATGTCATACACAGCCCACGGGTCTGTCGCTTTCCTATGATGGTTTGGAGCTTGGGAATGTGTAGAGTATAAAGAAAACTATGTGAATAATATTTTTTAACAAGGCCATGCATTAGGGTGTCAAAAAGCGATGATATTTTATTGATGTCCTAAAATCAGCTGTATCTTTCCATGCCCACAAGACAACATAATGTACCACTTTTGGAAAAAATTTATTTGTGGTGACACAGACTACAAAAATCGGGTCAATGAATATTGTAAAACTTACTGTAGAGTAAATGCTCGGGCATTAAATAGTTTATGGTCACAGTAAGTGGATCTGGCCTTGAATTAGTACCTGGCTTAATACCCAAAAAAAAAGTCATGTGCAAGCCTTTTTCACTGATAGTAGTGCTAGAATAGAACTCAAATAGACCATTCGTGTGTGACCATAATAATGGGTTTGTATGCCGTCTTGATATCATATAGGACAATTGCGTCTCATATGACTTTTTGTACTTAGTTGGAAAAAGGCTTGCCATTGAGATTTGTTATAAGTTGTAAATTCCAATATTGTCAATGTGTTGTATTTATATTTTTACAAATCACTTAATATCCTTGAGTCTTTTTGCACAAAGAAAATCACATTGTAAGGCTGACGCAGAGATTGTCAAAAAGATTTTGTGCAGATTAATTAAAAAATATGATTGAGAATAAAGATAGTCACCGAAAAGCCTCAATCCAAAGTTTGAGATTGAAAACAGATTTTCATTTTGATGTAGTAAAATCGATAATATGAGAGTGACCAGAGGATACTGTGTAAACAAACTCTGGATCTGGAAATTGTATACAAAGTTGTGTTTTCTAATGAAGGACATCAATTGAACTTAGCTATTTCACCTCACAATGATTTTTACATATATGTGGAAAAAGCATATGTACATGCAAAAAAAAAACCATGATTTGTTAGAAAATAAAGGGGGTACATGCCACATTCCTCCTTAAAGCAAAATCTTGAGTAGCTTAAGAAGCTCTCCGGATGGACTTTCTTGCATATTTCTGCACATTTCTATTGGTAGAATGAAAATTAATTTGTAGCACATATGCTTCTATGAATACTAAAAATTACAAGTTTGAGAATTATATGAAGGGTTTCTTGGGATTGAATGGTTGACATAAAATTATAAAAAGGATATTTTTTAGTTACTTTTGAAAAAGTTAAAATGGTTTTGTAATACTAGACATATTTCAAATTTTGCTGGGACAGTGGGCCACAATATTGGGAGCTGGATTATGTTAAATGGTTGCTTTTTTTTTACTAGTATCAGAAAAAAATATATTCAATGTGTGCAAGAGTAGATCGATGTTATATGCGGGTTACATTTTGCAGGATTTACCAAAACACACCCACAATTATCCTCCCCCCCAACATCACATAGACTTTTTATGCCTTGTCTTTGTTTTGCCGTGGACATTTTTTTCGTATATTAGCGTCAGAATGAAACCAGTCCTTAGAGGGAGCAGGAGCACACGACTAAATCACTCCGCATTGTGGTGTATTGTGTTGGGTAGTAGTTCCGGTTATAAAACTACCGTCGATGTAAGGCAATATTGTTGTGTGACCATGGTGCCGTGTAGATATTTGATTGTCAAATGTTAAAGATTAAATGAAAGGCAGAATTGTGTTTTTACTTTGGAATATTCAAAGAATAAAATAAAAATAAATCTACATAAAATAAAATTAGGGCTTCGGACCAGGATCTCCGTGCTCGGATAGGCCCTTATGGGTTTTTACGTTGTCGGGTTGTGGAAAAGTAGGTGGCGCTATTCTACAAGCAGATCTCTCGAATTTGTATGATCGGTATCGTATCAAATTACCATGCTTTTAAAATTTTCATCTGTTTTTGATATAGAAATATCTTCATAAAACACCAAATATGATGTCACGTTGGGTTGAAATTTGAACTTATTTCAAGCAATTTAGTAGCGTTTTGTATTTCTATGGGAGCGTTATTTGGTGGTGTCGCTATTTTTTTCTTCTAATAGCGCGTATGGGAATGTGATGCACTTCATAAATTGGGATTTTCATGCAGTATGAAAGCAAAATGAGGCCCCAAAAGTGATTGTTATATAAGAAAATGCTATTTGTCCTTAAAGATCTGAAGCCTTTAGGTTTTGTAATTTAGAGACATTTTGTCGAAGAAATTAAGTCACAAAAGTCTTACCCAGCAATTACTTAATCGGATTACATGATTTGTTCATTTTGGCCTTTTGGTTAAAAGTGCGTTGTGTTTTGTCTATATTTAATGTGGCCTGCACAAAACAAATTGAAAGTTCTGAAAGCGCTGTGCAAGTCTGTGGGTAATATTATTTATCTTTTGTGTTGAGTTATATTATGTCTCTACGAGAGAACAAACTGTGATCGTCCTTTCGCGGGGTAATGCAAAATTTCAAAACAAACATGCCTGATACCATCCGTGGAAGAGCCAAAATAACGGCATTTGTCTATCAAACGGCTTTTACTTATTCCCAAGAGGGACAGCATGGTGGAAGAAAGATCACTGTGTGAACTTTGCATTAGATGATGTGGTATAATACCATTTAATAAATTGATCAATTTATTTTTAAAGTCTCCAAATTGTGCTCTCTTGAACCCTAACATTGTTTCAAAATGACAACGGGTTAATGCCACCATTTAAAGCGGCAAGAATCGGTTCATACCCATTACCATCTTGTAGGTTACTTTGCTGGAGTACACGCAAGCATTTTAATACCCCTAAAGCATAGTCCCAGCCCTAATGTTAACCATGGGACCGACCCCCCCCCCCCCTGATCACCGGAATTCTAACATCCCTAAATCTCTAACCTAGGCCCCAATTAATCGAACCTTAACCACACACTAACCCTCCTAACTCTAATCCATCTAAACCCCTATCATGATCGCAACACACCCTATCGTAACCCGAGCTTTATCCCGAACCTTAATCTAAACCCTAAACTCTTTTACACCACTCTACTTCTTATTCTACATCTAACCCTAGCCTTATCCCAAAACAATTATCCCCAAACCGTGAGAAGGAGAGTAGTCGCGAAATGGACTATCGGATGCTTTCGGGCCCGCACAGTCGTCTTTTTCGGGTTTTTGATGCTGTTAAGGGGGAGGGGTGGGAAACCTTAGGCCCCATGAAATCGCTTCCTGGAGTTTGTGGTTGAAATCGATGCTTTATTTCACATAACTGTTTTCAAATTTCTCACTTCGACGCTCCTATTTTTCGAAATTATCTCCTAACATCAATGTCCCCTACTGGCATGGGCAGACCACATAGCTGCACTTTGTCAAAAAGAGCGCATATTCAGGCATTTTCTGCTGTGACTTGCCACGTTCAAAAGGTATTTTGAAACGATGGAATATATCTTTAATATAAGTGACACTTTTTCTTTAGACAGACTCAAGGTTATGGAAATAAAGAAAACTTAAAAAAATTTGTATGTTCAAAGGGAGCCCACCACTAAATCACTCCCCGCAATTTTGTGTAATGGTGGGTAGTTCCGGTAAAAACATTACCGTGATTGTAAGCATAAATTGGTGCTGACATGTGGTTTGCCGTAGATATTGTTTTCTGTTGCCAAAGTTTAATATAAATGATATAGTGCAGACAGTTTTTAAAACCTGGATATAGAAAATAAAAAAAAATTGAATCTCCAAAAAATTAGGCCTTCGGAAGTATCCCGTCCTCAGATACGGCTATGGGTTTTTTTTCCGTGTCGGGTGGAAAAAGTGGGGGCGCTATTACAGCACTTGTATTTTTTTTTCTCGAATTCTATCCTGTATCGGTACAAATGACACCATGATATTTTAAAAATTTTCATCTTTTTTTTGATATAGAAATATCTTCAAACATAAAAATATGTCAGTGGGGTTGAAATTTGAACTTATTTCAAGTCATTTAGCGTGATTTGCAATGGGGCGTTTTATTTTTGGTGGTGGTGGCGCCCTTAGACAACTGTCTTTAAAACGGGGCCTGGGTGCAGGCTGTTCTTTAATGGATTAAAGTGCAAAAAGGCTATTATGCTTATTCTGTTAATTATGTTATGAGGGTGTGGGCTTTGTTCTCCGGAACTATTATTAATTAGTAGCGTGGGGGACTGATTAGAATTTTTTAAATCGTTCCCACCAAGAAAAATATTTTATCCTGCAAGGCTTGTCATTGACCTTGGTTTAAGTGTTAAAAGGGCAAATCTAGACTACAACTAACACAAATATTGCAGAGCTGTGATATGCAAAAGAGCTACATAATTTTTGGCACTTTCGAGAAAAGAGGAAAACTGATAGGTGTCAGGAAGGTGTTATAATGATTTGACTATTAAGTTATTTTTTTAGAATAGAAATAAACGAAATATAGAAGGCCATATCACAATTAAGGTATAATATCGTTTCAAAATGTCATCTTGATTTTTATTAATTATTAATTAACTTAATTGAAAAAAGTGGGATGTAATTATAGTCCTTTTGCAAAACAACTTATGCCCCTTTTCTAAAAACCACATGGTGATTAAAATTGATTCAATCTTTTCTCACTATATATTCCCTTGCTAATGTTTAAAATAAAAAGAAGTAAATAATTATCTCTTCATTATTGTTTTAAGTTATAACCATTTAATTGGTCCAAAATGCCATGTTCTGTCATTTTTTGAATGTTTTCCGAAAAGCCAAACTTTTTTAATTAAAAAGTAGTTTTTTCACATACGAGTGATTTAAAAAAGTTTACTCTTCTGTTTTAAAGTAAAGAACATGAAAGGCATACCATAAAACATCAAAAGAGGAAAACAAAAGTATTTTCTGAGAATTTTATAACCCCTTTTTAAAAGCCCGAAAATTTCCGGAAATTCCCAAAGATCCGAAAGGGAAAACAATTCGATATCTCAGGAAGGGAAGAGTATGAAAGTCAACCCCTTATTTTTTTTTTTTGTTCCCTAAAAGGGTATTTTTATTGGCATTATAAAGTTAATACTAATAAACTCTGTGTTTCGGTTTTTAAAAATGGACATAAACCCTTTGCAGTTCGCCTTCATTTTTGTCTTTTCGGGCGTTCGAAGCATAAAGGCCTGCGTTAGTCAGAGTTCAGGACTTTGTTTTATCTACTACGTATGCATAATATGCAAATGTTGATACCTTTCCCGCGGCTAGGTTTGTATTCTTCGTGTTTTTTGTTTTTTCTTTCTTCTTTTTTTCGGTTCATTAGTTTTTCAGCTTATAACTGTCGATGTAACATGTATTGTACAAAAAAATGTACTCCTCTACAAATAATGTTTGGGCATGGGATGTGACTAATGTATATGAAGCAGCTTGACCCTTCATCCACTTGTGCTTCGACATGGTCAGAAGTTTCATTAAGGTTTTTTGGCACTAACGTATTAAAACAATAATGCAGTGGCAGTGTATGTGTCATTGTGATGGACACAGTTAACTTTAGTTTAATGGAGTGTATGGATGTGGGTCAATACTTTTGAACGATTAATACTAGTATTTACCACATACATGCGTACAGGAAAATTTAAAATGTGACAAAAATTCATTTGAAATTACGTTTTAAATAAACTCCACCGAGCGTGGGATTGATCATGAGTGTCATTTAGACCTGGGTGCAAAACCAGTGGTTCACATGAGTGGACTTGTTTCTGTGAGGAATTTTTTTCTCACCCATACAGAACATTTTTAGAGTATGTTGGAAGGAACAAAGTCCACTATGTAGGGGGACTAACCTGGTTTAATGAGGGGCATAATGGCATGAAAAAAAATGACAAAATGAAAAGGATCCCTTACTGAAATCCACTTCCACGCGTTTGAAAAACAAATGTGGTGATGTGTAGGTTTAATTCTGTAAAAACATGGACGAGTTCCGGGCGGGGGGGGGGGTGGGTTGGGGGTTGTGATTCAAAAGCCATATTAGACCGGGATTCAGGCATTTTAATTTAGGTTGTTAGTAAGATATGATTTGGCAAGTGAAAGATGGATTAGCCGGGATTAGAATTACTAATCTCAGGATCTGTGAGCTGATGGACACATGCTTTTCAAGTTTGGTAAATGCTGGCAGTGAATGTCAGCATCCTTGTTCCAAAATTGCCTACAAACTGGCCACCTCCCCCAGAATCTTACTGTTTTTATGAATGTAAAACATCCCCCAATGTTTTCAAACGTGTAAGTGATTTCAGGAAGGGTCTTGTGTGTGTTCTTGTCAATTTGTTTTTTCATGCCATTATGTCCCTTAAAACCGTCTTCTTTTTACCCATTGGTCTAAAGTTTGGTCTTCTATGTTGGTTCTAAAGCTCTATGAAATACCATCGTAGTAATTTTAATCACGCATTTGCATTTGCTGGTTCTAACAATTGTTTAAATACCCATTAATTCGTGGTACGGAATCAATTAAACTAGGTACCGGGTTTAATGAAAAAACATTAATAAATCAGTCTAGCTGCACCTGGCATTTATTTTACAATTTGCACAAATGTGGGTTTGTTACACCAATCAGTTGGCTGTAGCCAGAGGGGGGCAGAGGCCTCCTATGAAAACATTTTGAGGGAATCGGGGGAAAAATAAAACACGGATATATCATGTTAAATCGGCCCTTCCCTTTTCGGGATTCTTGTGCTTTTTGACGGGAAATTTTCGATTGTGATCGGGACTCTTTGTTTGCACCTTACTGGGAATTTCCCCTTGTGATTATTCAACGGGCGGGCTAGCGCCTGCCTTTTTGTTTGGACACAAACTGTTATTGTGTATTTGTGAGTTTTATTATGATTATGAAGCTGTATTTTAATTTATATGTTACCAGGAGTTTATGGTTAAAAATATGGATATTGAAATTGTAATTTTTACAACAACAACAGGCGGAGACTGGACAACTTGATACTGTTTTATGCTTCGATTCCCACACTGTCCATGTAAAACACAGGAAGTCTGTCATTTCGTTGATTACTTATACAAAGTGAAATAAAACAAATAAATGTGCATTGAAAAAGTAACACAAAACATTGACCCTGACTGTTTACTCCAACTGTATGCAGTTGATTGTTTTCTATGATTGCATGATTTTCGACTTTCATGATGAAAAATCTGTGTTGAAGTAAATTGGCGGTAAGAAATGATTTGGGACAGTTTATGCAATAGATTTTTGCTGATCCACTTTTACCCCATTTCTCAATGGTATTGACACCTGTAAGGTTTATGGTTTTCAAGTTCCATTATTTGTTGTATGGAATGTTTATGGTGAAAAATCTTTGCTGGATTCAAGCCGTGCAAAACTTTCATATCTACCTCATTCTTCACCAAAGTACGTAATTTCTTTCAGCAGCAGAAAGTCAAAAATATGCAGATTTATGAAAACATCAAAGCGTCACAGTTGAGGAACCAGGTACAGGGGCAAACTTTGGTTTTGTAATGCACAATTTTTTTTTGATCACTCTTAATGTTAATAATGTTAGTATTAGCACTTCTCTATTTTACAGTAAATGTAGGTAATAGGAGGAGACCCACACAAAATGAGATATTTATTTATGAGAAGATGTGGCCTCTTCCTGAATTTGAAATGGAAGTAGGTCCAACGTGAAGATGAATTTTGACCTGAGGAAGTTGAAAGATTCATGATGAAATACTGCAGAAAACCAATTTCACATCCTCAAATCTATGCAAATGAACATAAGTCCACTTGGTTTTGTAGTGATTTTGCCAAATCTGTTAAATTGGAATATTAAAACCCTTAAAGAAATTGAGCTTGGCAGGTGATCTTTTGCTTTTGTATTAACGTAAAATGCATAAAAGAGTATATGCTTGTAAATGAGCACTTTTAAAGAAAAGTTAACAGCTGTAGTTTGATAGTGAATGTGACGAGTCATATGGAATACGATATTGAACAATTGTACATCAGCAACTTTTCTGTAATGAAACATCCGGGACAGTAATACATTTTTGCCAATACATCTGAATGAAATATAGGAACTTAAAAAAAAATGGATGCTTGGCAGTTTAATAGTGCTTTGGTCAATACGTAAAAAAGCTAATAGAGTGCAATGCTTGCAAATGAGAACTTCCTAGAAAAAGTAAAATTGCATAGTTGACCTCAGTTGGCCGGGCAGCACAACAGGGGGGGGGCTAAATTTTGTCTCCCCCCCCCCTCCCCCAGTTGCTCCCCTTGGCCAAAGAAAAAATGACAGAATTTTTGCCAAAATCGGTTTGTTTGGCACCAAAAAATCACCCAATTTTGGGGATATGAGCGATTTTTTGGCCAACTGGTTAATATTTTAAAAATCTCTAAATTTTGATTATCCCCCCACAAGAATTTCACTTTTGCACCCCCCCCCCAAAAAAATGCACTTCTGCCCCCCACGCCCCGAAAAAGAGGGTTGTGCCGCCACTGAGCGCACCCCCATCCCAGAGATCCATTAAAGGTGTGTTTTCAACCACTATAATTTGCTGAAATCCCGGCAGCG
The DNA here is from genome assembly GCA_023653785.1 of Ophioderma brevispina. NCBI lineage: Eukaryota > Metazoa > Echinodermata > Ophiuroidea > Amphilepidida > Ophiodermatidae > Ophioderma > Ophioderma brevispina. Next base: position 52,445 of record JAMKCH010000543.1, on the reverse strand, counting down.
TACTAACAGGTTATATATAATGGGTCATATAAGCATATTATTTACTTTTTTTGGGCCGCCAGCTATAGCTAGAGGACAACTTAGCAATCCGTGGTGCGTTATGTGTTGGGATTATATTGTATTGTTGTGGATATTGCGTGGTGGTATGTGTGGAGGCTTGCAATACAAACTTTCTGTAGCTACTTTTTCGTTATTCTCCCATAGCGCACATTATGACCCCAGTTTTTAGTTTAACCAATACTAGCAACATAGGACGCATTTTTTTCTTAGTCCGCGCTGATTGCCACTACTTACAAAACCAAAAGTGTGCTAGATATTTTTTGTTGCAAGTCCTAATTCTTCTAGACTACTCAACAATATAATATATTTTTTCAGTAATATTTGATGTGGAAATATGAACACCCGCCAGCTAGACATTCACACTTTTAAAATCTAACAAAAACATATCGGAAAAAGCGTGCAATTTTCGGCATGAATTTTTGATTTTTTTTTATTTTTTTGTGTTCTACAAGACTTGATTTCGTTTTTGTTTTTTTTTTTTTTTTTTGTTTTTTGTTTTTTTTTTTTTTTTATTTTTTTTTTTTTTGAACGTCCAACAGCAAACCGCGTTATTGCCGCTAACGGATCATCGCAGATTTTTTGTCACAGGTCCTAATCCAATTAAAAGTGTATACTTACTGGTATAACCTTTTAGTTTTTCATGGACTTTATAAGATTAAAGCCCGTCCGCATAGCCTATTTAAAGCTGTACAATTTATTTGTCCAAGTTTTGTCAGTTTTTAAGTGGAAAAGTTTCTTGTGTGTGAGATGAGAATATGTAACATTTCAATCCAGGTGTCAACCAAAAGTCAAGTTGAACGCTTATTTGATTTGGTCCCACACAGAGCTTTATCAGAGGAATCGGACTTCAATCCTAATTTCACTGTTTGTAGCAGTTCTTATTTTGTCTAGTGTGTAACATTAAATCGACTTTGAGGGATATTTTGACATATGTAGTGATTATGTGGATATAATTTTCTTCATTTTGTGACACTAAAAATGCTCTTCGCTAAATGATGTTTTAAGATTACAAATCATACTAGAACCACTTCAACACAATAGACTGTTTTTTTTTCCCTTCGTGGCACAGTCCGGGCAAATGAGGTATATCGGTACAGTGGTATATTCTGCAGTTTGTCGTTTAATTCGTGTTGTTGTTTTGATTTACAACAAGCTATTATTAGGGAATTAACCAATGACCCAAATGAAAAATTGCCTACAAGACATTTTTAAGATACATAGTATAAACTTTGCAATTCGAATTATAAGAATCGCAAAATTGCTTCAATTGCTTGTAATTATATTCCGATCAATAAAATTACAGGTTAACGTTGTATGGGGTTGTGTCCTTGGCGTGAGTGTGAGCTATTTTTTTAATTTTTTTTAGTTTTTCCAATCATGTAAAATCGTCCTGTTTTAGCCCAAATTTATCAATTTTGGCAAATTTTTTAAAGAAATTTGTTTGTCAAATTTTTCTTTTTTCGCTTGATTTTTTCAAATGTTTGGGGCTATTTTAGAGGCCAATTTTGAGCTCCAGAATAAGAAAAATAATAAAAAAGAAAAATTTGCCCGACCGCCCCTACTCAATGTCCTCTCGCCGTAAAACGGGGTTTTTTTCATCGCCTAATGTGAACTTTTTGCTGGCCTATGTTCAGATCAAAATGTTCAAACAAAAAACACCCAATTTATCATGCACTCGGAAAGGCTTGATTGCCTTTGAAAACACAATTTTTGGTCAGCATTAATTTCTAGTGTCTTCCAAGGCTTGTTAAAAAAAGTATGTCAATACACAAGGTGACCAGGTTTGTCCATTTTGATACAGAAAACAAATAAGCTTGTCTGATCTGATTTGAATTGCAAAAAAATGAAAAATTTTGTATAAAATATCACCAATGTAAATGTTCTGTTTATACTTTTATAATCTGAAATTTTTAACTTGCGATCAAATTACTTCATGCAAACCTTATTCACCATACCAAGTATAAAATGGAGTCGCCCGTCAATTTCATGTTTTGCACCATTTCAGTATTCTTGATCAACTTACACTCTGCAAATATTGTTAATCCATCTCCCACATGTATTTAACCATATAAAATTTATTCACCTTCAATCATGGGGTATTTTTCACCTTTTAAAAAACCATGCCTACTACACTGGTAAAAATGTGCATTAAAATAACAGCATTCTGAATGGAAGCTCTGGGATTCACCGCAGAAAAACTAATGTATTTTAAACCGTTATTTCACGTTTCGAGCCCCTTTTACAGTTATTTGCACATTTCGAGTCCCGCTGAAGTCAAACAATGTTTTTTGAAGAACATTTTTAACAGTGTAACATCCATTCCCCCTCCCTGATATGCCACTATCACTCTTACGAAAGTGTCCTTCTTCTCTTATTCATCCAGATATGTTGTTGATGCAATAGAACGCTTCCAGTGCTACGACATGGAGGGCACCAAGTTGATTCTCAGGCGCTCGACGCTCGGAAGATGCACCCGGTTCATTAACCCAATCGCTGTTGATAGAGAAGGGAACGTCATCTTGGGATTGAATGACTACTCCATTGCCGTCTATGATCCCAAACTTACTCTGACCACCAAATTTGGTTTGTGCCATTCTGAACCAATCAGCATTGCCCTGTCTTTCAGACAATCTGTTGGTGTTGTCATTGATCATAGCGTTGTCATAGTCATCAACTACAGGGGGTCTAGAACTGAGAGTCCCTTCCAGAGGCCACCGGTCTTAGATCGGTGGGATCCTGCCTATGTTTGCAGTGACAACCATCAAGAGTTCTTTGTCATCAACAGGGCAGGCCAAAAGGCATATTTAGATTCAGAGTCCAGGCCAGTACACAATCGTGTGTCTCGTTGGATGTCAAACAGCCCACGGGTCTGTCGCTTTCCTATGATGGTTTGGAGTTTGTATGTGTCCGAGTATTAACGAAAATCATGTGAAAATATTTAAAGAGGAAGGCCTGATTAGGGTGTCAAAAGGATATATTTTAGATGGCCCTAATCAAGCACAGCTGTAGCGTTTCATGCCCACAAGAAAACATATGATGTTCCCACTTTTGGAAAATGTAATTTTTTGGTTGACCGACTACAAAAATCTATGTCAATGTAAATATTTTAAAACTACTGTAGAAATGCTAGGCATTAAATAGTTTAGGTCACAGAATTGAATGCCTTTGAACTTAAGTAACCTGGCAACAACCCCCAAAAAAAGTCATGTTCAAGCCTTTTTCACTGATAGTAGTGCTAAAAAATCAATTACTCATAGTGTGACATAATAATGGTTTGTATGCTGTCTTGTACTAATAAGACAATTGGCTCATATGACTTTTCTGTACTAATTGGAAAAATGCTTGCCCATTTGTATTTTTTGTTATAATTGTAATTCCAAGTATTGCTCAAAGGTGTTTTGTATAATATTTTAAAATCACTTTAAATCCCTTGAGTTTTTGCACAAGAAAATCACATCTTAGGCTGACTCCGCGATGTCAAAAATATTTTTTGTGTCATATTATTAAAAAATATTGATTGAGACGAAAGTAGTCACCTAAAATGCTCAATTCCACAAGTTTTTGAAGATGAAACATATTTGTCATTTTGGAATGTAGTAAATATCGATAATATGAGAGTACAATAGGATAGCTGGTGAAAACAAAACTCTGCAGCTGGATCAGAAATGTTATTACAAAGTTGTGTTTTCCTATATGAAGGACTCAATTTGAGCTTAGCGATTTCACACAATGATTTTTAAATTATGTGGAATAAGCCATTAGTACATGCAAAACACGGATTTGTTAGAAAATAAAGGGTACATGCCATCCTCAGAAAATCTATGAGTCAGCCTTAAGAATCTCTAACCTGTATGACTTTCTTGCACTATGTCTTGCAATTCTATTTGTAAGAATGAAAATTAATTTGTAGCACATATGATTCTATGAATACTAAAAATACCAGTTTTGAGAATAATGAAGAGTTTCTTTGGGATTGAACTGGTTGACATTAAGATTATAAAAGAACACTGAAATAAGTTAAAATGGTTTTTGTAATACAGAAAATTATTAAAAATTTTGGCTGGGCCAGTGGGCCACAATATTGGGAGCGAATTATGTTAAATGGTCTTGCTTTTTTTTTTACTAGTATCAGAAAAAAATCATTCAATGTGTGCAAGAGTATGATTCTAGTTATTGCAGGGTTAACATTTTTGCAGGATTTTACCAACACACCCACAACCCGCCCATTCCCCCACCCCCCCCCCCCACACACATAGATTTTTTTATGCCTTGTGTGCAGTGGAAAACCTTTTTTTTTTTTCGTATTATAGTCAAATGAACCAGTCCATTAACAACTGTCTTAAACTGTCCTTGGGTGACAGGCCTGTCTTAATGGATGAAAGTGCACAACTGGTGTTATGCTTTATTCTGTTAATATGTTAATTAGGTTGATGGGCTGTCTCTAAGACTATTTTAATTAGCTTGTTGACTAGATTTTTTTATTTAACCGTCCCCACACAGAAAAAATATTTTTATCCTTCAATGCTTGCATGACCTTGGTTTCAAGTTGTGAAACAGGGGCAAACTTAGACTACAAATAACACAAATATTTGAATATCTGATATGCAAAAGGGCTTCAATCCATTTGCACTTTCGAGAAAAGAGGAAAACTGATATGGTGGTCAGACGGTTTTTATAATGATTTGAATATTAAGTTTTATTTTTATAACTAGTGGTCAGAAAGGAATAAAAAAATAAGATTGGTGTTCAAGTGTCATCTTTATTTTTTCTAATGATTAAATTAAACTTTAATTGAAAATTGGATGTAAGGCCTTTTGCAAAACACTATTTGACCCCTTTCTAAAAACCCACCTTTGTGTTAAAATTGATTCAATTGTTGTCACTACATTATTCACTTGACTAATGTTTTTAAAATAAAAAAGAATAATTGAATATCTCTAATTTAATTTTTTAGTCATTAACATTTATTGGTCAAAATCCATTTTTCTTTTTTCTGGTCATTTTTGAAGTTTTTCTTTTTTTTCCGAAACAGCAAACTTTTGTTAATTAAAATTAGTTTTTTTCACACAGAGTGACTTAAAAACTTTTAACTCGGGTTTAAAAAAGTTTAAAGAACAAATGAAAGGCCCACATAAAACCTCAAAAGAGGAAAACAAAAGTATTTTTTCTGAGATTATAACCTTTTTTTAAGCCAAAATTCTCCTTTCCGAATTCCCAAAGATTTCGAAGGACAAATTACGATACTCAGGAAAGGGAAAGAGGTATAAAGTCAAACAAGCCCAAAGTGTATTATTTATGTTTGCATTATAACGTAATACTAAAACTCAATTTCGGTAAAAATGGACATAAACCCTTTTGCCATTTCATCTCTTCATTTGTCCTTTCGGCAGTTCTAAGCACTCAAAGGCCTGCTCAGTCAGAGTTCAAGTGGCCTTGTGACTACTAAGCATAATATGCAAATAGACCTTTTTTCCCAGCGTGCAGGGTTTTGTATTCTCTTCGTGTTTCTTCTTCCTTGATCTTCCTTTCACTTCGTTCTTTCGGGGCATAGTTTTTTTTCAGCTTATAACTAACTCCAACTGTAATTGTACAAAAATGCTACTCCTCCTACAATAATGTATGGTCATGTGACTCATGCGTATGAAGCAGCTTGAGACCCTTCACAAAACTTGTGCTCGACATTGGGTCAAAGGTCATTAAGGGGCACTTAACATAATAAACAAGCAGTGGCAGGCTATGTGTCATTGCGATGACACAGTAACTTCTAGTTTTAAATTGTATACTTTCAATTACTTTTGAAACTTGAGTAATACAAGTAAACCACCTACATTTTACAGGAAAATTTAAACTGTGACAAAAATATCATTTGAAATTATGGTTTACATCAACTCAAAGGCTGGTATTCTGAATGGGAGTCTAACTTTAGACCTGGGTTCAAACCTGGGTTAGTTCTACATGAGTGGACTTTTTTCCATGAGGAATTTTTTCTCACCCATTACAGCACATGTTGGAGTATGCTGGAAGGAAAAAGGTCCACTTATGCAGGACTAACCCTGGTTTAGGGATGCACCATTAGACTTCAAGGGGGGGGGGGTTGGAAGTTTGGGTGAGGGCAGTTTTTTTTGTGTGTTTCCACAGGGCAAGTTTTTTTTAACCCTTTTATAAGGTGCAGGTAAAGTTTTTGTTTTTTTTAATGGAAAGTGGGGAAAGGGTTTTTTTTTTGCTCATATGGTGGGTGTTTTTTTTTTTAGAAAACTTCCAACCCCCCCTTGAAGTCAAATGGTGCGTCCCTTAAACCCAGGTCTAAAGTTTGGTCTAATGTGGTGTCTCTAACAGCTCATGAAAATTAAACTTAGTAAAACACTTTGCATTTGCATTGCTGGTCTAACAATTGTTTAAAACATTAATTGTGGTAAGGATCAATTAAACTAGACATGTTAATTTGAAAAAAAATAACAGTCAGATGCCACCTGTGCATTTATTTTGCATTTGCACAAATGGTTTGACACAATCAGTGGCGTAGCCAGAGGGGGGGGACGCAGAGTGCCCCCTCTGAAAACATTTTTGAGGGGAAATTGGGAAATAAAACATGGATATTCATGTTAAATCAGCCCCTTTTTGGATTCTTTTGCCCTGCGACCGGCAAATTTTTGCTTGTGATCGGGACATTTGTTGACCTACCGGGAAATTGACCCCTTGGAACCAACGGGCTGGCTACGCGCCTGGACACAATGTGATGTATTTGATGAGTTAATATGATATGAAGCTGTATTTTAGATGTTTATCTGTACCGGAAGTTTATGTAAAAATATTGAAATTGTAATTTTTACCACACAACCAGGATGGAGCTGGAACTGATATACATGTTATGCTTGCTTTCCCACCACTTAATGTCAATAAAAGGAAGTCTGATCATTTCAGTATGATTATATACAAGTGAATCAAAAAGGATCCGCCCCATACGCACAGAGCGTATCTCCCCTCCCAACATGCACACTGAACATCTTGCCCCACAGCATTACTGACTTGTTTACTTCAACCTGTGCCTATGTTCAGTGAATGGAGCGCTGTGTGTCCATGTACACTGCCTTTTATTTAGACACACTGTGTAATGCTGAAAAAATGAGATGTTGTGCCAAAATATGGCGAGACATCGATATTTATATGAGGCGTCGCAGGGACCTAAGCTGTGACCACGTAGATATGAAAGATTTTTGCAGCTGATTCACTTTTACCCCATTCAAGGTAGTTACACGTTAAGCTAGGTTTTCAGTTTCAATTATTTTGTATGAAATGTGGTGACAATTCTTTCTGGATCAGCCGTGCAAATCTTCATGTCTCCTCATCTTCACCCAAATTACGTACTGTCGTAAGCCAGAAAGTCAAAATTATGCAACGATTTATGAAAAATCAACGCGTCACAGTTGAGTAAACACGGGGGTCAGGGCAAAAATTTGTTGTTTTGTCATGACAATTTTTTTTTTGATTTCCACTCTAGTATGTGCTGTTATAAAATGGTAGATTCGCAGCTCTTATTTTACAGTAAATTGTTGTAATAGGAGACCACACAAAATGAGATTATTTATGTATGATAAAGCTGTGACACCATTATATTGAATTTGAAATGGATGAGTAAGTGTACAAAAGTCAAGCATGAATTTTGACCAGAGAAGTGAAAGATTCATGATGAAATACTGCAGAACAATTTCACATCATCAACTTTCTGCAAATGAACATAAGTCCACTTTTGTTTTGTAGTTATTTTGCAAATCTGTTAATCTGGAATATATAAACCCTTAAAGAAATTGATGCTTGGCAGTTGATGCTTTTGTTGTATACCGTAAAATGCATAAAAGAGTATATGCTTGTAAATGAGCACTTTGAAAAGAAAAGGTTAAAGCTTTTATTTGACTAGTGAAGTGAACGATTCATAATGGAATACTGTAGAACAATTGTACATCAGCAACTTTTCTGTAAATGAACATCCGGGACATTAATACATTGTGCCATAAATCTGAAATATAGGAACCCTTAAAAAAAATCTGAGCTTGGCAGTTTACTAGTGCTTTGGTCATATACTGTAAAAAAAGCTAAATAGAGTGCATATGCTTGCCAAATGAGAACTTCTAGCAAAGTAAAATTTGCATAGTGGGCCTCAGTGGCGCACCACAGGGGGGGGCTAAATTTTGTTCTCCCCCCCCCTCCCCCAGTTTTTGCTTCCCCCTTGCCAAAGAAAAATGACAGATTTTTGGCCAAAGCGGTATTTGGGCACCAAAAATCACCCAATTTATGGGGAATGAGCGATTTTTTGGCCAAAATGGTTAAAAATCTCTACAATTTTGATATTCCCCCCCAGAATTTCACTTTTGCCCCCCCAAAAAATGCACTTGCCCCCCCCCCCGAAAAAGAGGGTCTGGCGCCGCACTGAGCTCCCTCCCACTCGAGATCCTTAAAGGTGTGTTCAACCCTATAATTTGGCTTGACCCCGGCAGCTGTACTAACAGGTATAATGGGTATATAAGCATAATTATTTACTTTTTTTGGGCCGCCAGCCTATAGCTAGCAGGTCCACTTAGCAATCCGTTGGCGTATTTGTGGATATTGTTATGTGGTGTGGATGCGTGTGTGTATGTGTGGGATGCATTACAAACTTTCTGTCTACTTTCTATTCCACGTACTCCACATGACTGCCCCAACGTTTTAACAATACATAAGACATAGGACGCATCAGTATGGCGCTGCTATCTACAAAACCAAAAGTGCTAGAATTTTTGTTGTAAAAAAAAGTCCTACGTTCTTCTAGAATATCTACAATAAATATATATTTTTTCAGAATCAGTTGATGTGGAAAAATACACCCGCAAGCCCCATTTTACACTTAAATTTAACAAAAACATCAGTCGGAAAAAGCGTGCAATTTCGCATTGAATGTCTTCTACAAGACTTGATTTCGACGTCCAACAGCAAAACCGCGTTATGCCACTAACGGATCATCGCAGACTTTTTGTGCAGTCCTAATCCAAGTTAAAAGTGTAATACTTACTGGTTTAATCTTTTAGTTTTTCATTTAATAATAGATACGCCTCAATCCTATTTAAGCTGAAAATTTTAAACCAATTTTGTCCGTTTTAAGTGGAAATTTCGGTGTGTGGAAAGACATTCAATCCAGGGTCAACCAAAGTCAATTGAACGCGATTGGTCCCACACAAGCTTATCAAAGGAATCGGAATTCAATCCTAATTTCACTGTGTGTAGCCGTCTCATATTTTGTCATTTTAACAGTTAAATCGACTTTTGAGGATATTTGGACATATGTATTGCATTATGTGGATAATCTTTCTATTTTGTGACATCTAAAATGCTCTAAATGATGTTTTTAGATTACAAATCATACTAGAAACACTTCAACCAACTAGACTGTTTTCACTTCGTGGCACAAGTCCGGGCAAAATGAGGTATATCGTTACAGTGTCTATTTCGCAGTGTCTTTAATTTCGTGTTTTTAATTTACAACAAGCTATTAGGAATTTAACAATGACAAAATGAAAAATATTTGCCTACAATTAAATTTTTAAGATACATATATAACTTTGCCAATTCGAAAGAATCCCAAAATTGTCTTCAATTAGCGTAAAACCGATCAATCAAACATTACAGTACACGTTGTATGGGGAACTTGGCGTGACGTGAGCGGTAATTGGATCGGGGTGCATGCACGAAAGGTCGCGTTGCCTTCTCACACAGTAGATAGTTTGAATTGGTGTGTGTCACTAAATTGTTAAGTTTTTTTTAAATTGACCTCAATTGAAAAGTTGAACTTCAATTGGAACCAAACTTCTGTCATAGGTGCACACTGGGATCCCTCATATGTTGATGAGGTCAAAGGTCAGGTTAAAAGGTCAAGGTCATGTTAAAGGTAAAAGGTCATGTGAGGTCAAGTTGAAAAATGGGCTAAAAATGTAAATTTGACCTAAATTGAAAACTTGAAGTTCAATTGGAACCAAACTTGTGTCATAGGTGCACCATGCGATCCCTCATATGTTGATGAGGTCAAAGGTCATGTGCCAGGGTCAAAGGTCATGGGGCGGCCCACAGCTTATATTCTTTGAATATAGCAAGCGCGAAAGCCGAGAACCACAAAATTCTAGTTTTCATATCTCGCATACAGTAGCTCAGTTGGTAGAGTGTTGGACTTTGATACAGTAAGAGAAGTGATTGTGTACACACACTCTCAAATGCAAAAATTCCATTTGTAAGATCCAACAATGCATAGAACAGGGTTTTTTTTTTTTTTGTTTCCTTTTACACATACAAGTTCTAATACTAGGGAGCACAATGTTTGATAAAGGGGATGACCCAATTTAAAGGTGCCAACGAGAGATTTTACATATTAGGTGTGCAGGGCTCGATTTAGAAAATAAAATTTACATGCACAACCACTGATTTTTCCTCAAAATAGGCTGAAAAATACAAAATTTTACATACACAGGGAAAATTCTGCATGCACAGAGGCAAAGTTACATGCATTTGTGCATGTAAAACCCCTCTAAATCGAGCACTGTAGGTGTGCCTAAAAAAATCGAAAGTAGTCCTACTAATTTTTGGCCCGATGTAAAGCTTTCCATAAAAAATATCCCCACCTGAAAGGATTAAGCTGAGAAATGTTTCTTTGGTACAAAAATTGTAAAATTTCTTATTTCGTATACTGAGGAGCAAATATGAAATTCAATCTATGTTTGATATTGAAATATAAGCAAATCAAAATCATCTTGTTTCTCTCTTTTAAGACATTTCTGTAGCCAAATACAAGATAGGAAAACTATTGAGTGTCTAATCGAAATGAAATTACTATTATGACACTATCTGGATGCCTCAAAATCTCTCTTTGCACATTTAAGTATATAGAGTTTTCATCTTGATAGAATGGCCTTCACATCAAAACACCATCTGTAAAGTTTTGCTCCAATGTTTCAACCCGTTTTGACGTGAGAGCTAAAAACATGATTTTGTAATCCCCATAGAGTACAGTGTGAAATTAATATTGGTCGATGCTCCAATGTTTCAACCCGTTTAGACGTGAGAGCTAAAAACATGATTTTGTAATCCCCATAGAGTACAGTGTGAAATTAATATTGGTCGATGAAAATGGGGCACATTTTCGTTCATGACATCCAAACCAAACATCCTTTAACCCTAAGATTTCACAGGTTAAATGAGAAACTCAAATACAAAAATTTTGAGCACTTCTGGTAAAATCTGCAGTGGCAGCGCCGGACTTCTTTTTCTGGAGGAATGGGGGACTAAGTGAAATTTGAGAGGGGAAAAGTTAAATCTGGGAGGGGCCAAAATATCCATAATTGAGATTTTTTACCAATTTTGGCCCCAAATTGCTGATTTTTACCAAAATTTGGTGATTTTTGGTCCCAAATCACTGATTTTTGCCAAAAATCTATTTTTCTTCTAGCCAGGGGAAAACTGGGGGACAAAAAAAAAATTAAGGGGAATTGCCCCTACTCTGGTGCCTCTACTGAAAATCTGGGGTTCTGTGGACGAGGCTTTTAGTGATCAGACCATGGCCCTTTGAAGGGGCATTATATTTGATTTAGGGGCACTGTTTTAAAGGTCCCAGGAAATTAGATGATAAACCTAGTCCAAATCTTTAAGAGGCATTCCATTCCAATAAACATGGCCACAAAAAAGAATACACTACCAGTGACATCATTAGTGAAACTATTGATTTTCAGTCAGTGCCATGAATAGATTCACACCAGTCACCTGGAATTTTCTATTACTCTCAGAAAAATCAATAGTCACTAATGATGTCATCACCAACCCAAATATTGAATGCTTTCTCACCCCTCCTTGTAGACTTGACACAAACCACATCAATTCTATTTGCATTTCCTGGGACCTTTTAAGTCAGTTTGCAAGTGAGAACAATTTAGTATTGATTGGGGTTGTTTCCACAAGAAACAATCATAAGACCAGAAAATTAGGAAAGTTGATTACCCAAACCCCTAATCCTAAGTATAACCATAATCCTAATCCTTATCTTTGATATGGTTAGGTAAAAAAGTGGGTCAGTCACATTAATCGCCCATTGATTCGGCACACGTGTCCTTTCAAACACCAATGCCAATTTGCTGTAGAAGTGCCACGTAATAGGATTTGTTTCGCATAAAATTGTTTGAAACAAATCGCAGGGCACATCACACATATGTTATACAATGAAAGGTTTAAACTCCCCATCAGTGGCGTACCCAGAGGGGGGACAGGGGGAAGGTGCCCTCCCCTTCCCCCTGAAAAATTAGTGATTTTGTGCATATGCACCAATTTACAGTGAAAACAACATAGGCCTATACTATTCTAACAAATTATGCTTGTCCCCTTGAAAATGTATGTGCCCACCTTTGCCCACCCCCCCTGAAAAAAAAAGCTGGTTACGCCACTGCTCCTCATGCAATAAGCCTTGTGATCGCTGGAGCATTGAATTGTATTACGTGCGTGCCACTTCTTCAGTGAATACACCACTGAAAATAAAACTTTGTTTAAGGTGGATGCTGCACGATCGTGTGCACAGCCGTCTACTGTCAGTATGCGCAGGCCTTCCTAGCCCTAGCAACACAATCAGTCCTTTTCTTCGCGACACGATGCAAAGGTTTCTGCGAATACGCAACGCAGCAAATATTGCGTAATAAAATTAGGCCTATATTGCGTAATTTCATGTGCGCGAAATTTAAAAACAAAAGGTGCCTTGCGCTATTCTTCCATCGCTCAACCAAGCGCGGAGGCAGCGATATATGCATTCTGGATACGCTCCTCTTCGCTACCGATAAGCTTGCCGAACTCTCGGTGATGCGTGAGGCGTAAAGTCAAATTACGCGTTCGCATAAACAAAACAAACGAAAATACAGTTTTGCACTTTTTTTGCCACATTTTGGGGAATAACGAAAAAAGTAAGTCTGTGACCCCCAATTTTTATTTTATTTTGGGACGTATATGGTTGGGACCTTGACATAATTAAAAATTAGAAAAAATCCTGGAAGCGTTTTCTTGCTGTGATTGATTTTTACACCATTTTATCACATTTCCCATAGAACTGTTTACAAATTTTGCCAAAAAATGTGTTTTTTATAACGTCAATATCTCGAGAACGAAGCCCGTAACCCCATATTTTTATTTTAGATTTTGAATCAGCACCAATGAAAATACCATATATCAAATTTTAAAGGAAATTCCAGGATGAATTCGATCGTGCAGCATCCACCTTAAAATCTATACTTTGAATTGATCAAACTACTTACCTTGTTAGTCTGTAAATAATTAATACTGTGTATACCCTGATAAGGCAAAATAAAGTTTGTCTCAAGAAACATTGACAAATAAGCTCTGTCCGATGATTTTTTTTTCCACTTCACAACCAATTTTTTCTTTTCTTTTTTTTTTGGCAAAATGAGCCAATCACATAGACCTATGCTTTCTTAGCTATATGCACACAGATTTTTGAAACAAACTTTCCTTGGCCTACGTAGTGTTTGCCTGGTATCACTATAACATTTTGTATGAATCTATCAAGGAAATAAAAGCTAAATTATTGCTGAACAATGTTGGAAATGTTTGTTCTAATTTATAATGTTACTAAATCACAAAGGCCATATGACATGCAAGAGCTATTTCATCTGCAAAAATCAGAAAAATCCATTGCAGGAATCTTGCCATATAGGCCTACAAAGGTCATGATTTGTATGTTATAGCGCCCTCTATATGCCCATTCTCCATAGAGAGACGTGTTGAACCAGATTTTAAAGAAAAATCATATTTGCCCGCAATGAAATTTTGTAAAATTTACACAGGATGATGCATGTCAGTGATACAAATAATCCAAATCAGTTGTCAAAAGTGTGTCGCCGTCGATACTTTTGTTTAATTCTGGTTTTGTCATAATAAATGAGACTTTCAAACAGCTGTGAAACAAGAGCAATGGGATATCCTGTGATGCACTAGAAGTGAGGACCATATTCTAGATAGTTTTAGCTGCAGATAGTAGCTCAATAAATGTTTCTCTCTGTTCATTAGTAATTTTCTCTTCAAGAGTTTCTCCATTCTGCAGCATCCATCATGAGCCAGCAAAGCCAGGGGCAGATCCAGGATTTGAAAAACATCAAAATTACTGGGGGCTGAAAGGCTAAACTTGTGCAAAATGGGCTGATTTTGCAAGATTTTGCAGAATTACCGGGAGGCGGGCGCCCCCTCCACCCCCTCCCTAGTTTTTTTTTTTTTTTTTTTTAATGAGCCAATCACATAGACCTATGCTTTCTTAGCTATATGCACACAGATTTTTGAAAGAAACTTTCCTTGGCCTACGTAGTGTTTGCCTGGTATCACTATAACATTTTGTACGAATCTATCAAGGAAATAAAAGCTAAATTATTGCTGAACAATGTTGGAAATGTTTGTTCTAATTTATAATGTTACTAAATCACAAAGGCCATATGACATGAAAACCACAGCTGTTTGAGCCCATGCAAATCATCTTTTATTTTTAGAGCAACTTTAAGCAGTGGCGACACAACTTTGACAACTGATATAAGTAGAGACATGCAAGAGCTATTTCATCTGCAAAAATCAGAAAATCCATTGCAGGAATCTTGCCATATAGGCCTACAAAGGTCATGATTTGTATGTTATAGCGCCCTCTATATGCCCATTCTCCATAGAGAGACGTGTTGAACCAGATTTTAAAGAAAAATCATATTTGCCTGCAATGAAATTTTGTAAAATTTACACAGGATGATGCATGTCAGTGATACAAATAATCCAAATCAGTTGTCAAAAGTGTGTCGTCGTCGATACTTTTGTTTAATTCTGGTTTTGTCATAATAAATGAGACTTTCAAACAGCTGTGAAACAAGAGCAATGGGATATCCTGTGATGCAGTAGAAGTGAGGACCATATTCTCAATAGTTTTAGCTGCAGATAGTAGCTCAATAAATGTTTCTCTCTGTTCATTAGTAATTTTCTCTTCAAGAGTTTCTCCATTCTGCAGCATCCATCATGAGCCAGCAAAGCCAGGGGCGGATCCAGGATTTGAAAAACATCAAATTACTGGGGGCTGAAAGGCTAAACTTGTGCAAAATGGGCTGATTTTGCAAGATTTTGCAGAATTACCGGGAGGCGAGCTCCCCCTCCACCCCCTCCCTAGATCTGCGCCTGAAAGCAGTCAACTCGCAACAACGCTTGTTGACCTTCACTTTCTAACCAGCATGGAAATTGTGACGACATCCCTCCCCCCAAAAAAGATCTTCAATTTATGCACTGCAGACCTTTGGACAGGGAACAAACAAAATATGTCAAAAAAGTCACCAATTTTACCTCGTCAAAAGGTCATAAAAATAACAAAGATCTTGATGAAAAGCTGCAATTTTACCTGTACGACCAAGCTAATTAAGATAGGGATCTTCTACCAAAACATTTTAATACATGTATTAAGATGATTTAAGATCTTTGAAGGTGGGGGTCGGTACATCCCCCTCAATTTTGCAACGCCCTCTACATTCCCTAAAATTTGTGAAGAGCCCATAGGATGTGTAAAATGTAGGTGCCCACCCCTACTTAAAAGTTTCATTAAAAGCAAGTGTGTTTAATGTGAGGTCTTGCATTTTGGTGCTATGAGCAAATGTTTGTATCACAGTGTCCCATATACCACTGTGCTGTAGTTTCTGTCCATGGGCAAAAAGCTTAATTAATAGTTCCTTATACATGGAAGTTTTCGAAAATAAAGAATTGGCCTTGCTTTATGAACTAGGTTAAAAGCAGACGATGATGGCCAAGCCCCATTCAATACAGTAACTCGTCCGAATGAATCAAGTCGATTACAGCTTTACAGGTTGCATGCTAACCACAAACCTATTTGGGCGCTTTGAAATGGGCTGGTCATGGCTGTTACAATTGCTCATTTGTGACCCCGTCTTCATCTGTTATTCATGTATAAATATTATTACACCTCATGAATATTCATGAACAAAATCATGCTATTTCATTGGCTGATTCCTATTATGTGTGCAATTTCCCTAGGGAAATAGATTGAACTATTTCCCTACAACCTCGTCCCCAGAGTCACAGTGAGGTGTAATAAAACAAATACTACATGGTTGTATATCAGGAAATAAGGCACACTATTTTCCCTTGGTACTGGCAATAGGCCTATCACCCGAACCCGAAGGGTGAGGGGTGATAGGCCCGTAGCCAGTACCTCAGGAAAATAGTGTGCCCTATTTCCCTCTAACCATGTAGTATTTGTATAATAACCCACACAGCGGAGTTGATTCATCACCTCCAACGGTTTTGGAATAAGAAAATTTTGCTTGATAACATATTAAAAAAAAATCAATTTTTCATCAAGATTTCGGGTTTAGGTGTTAAACCAATGCCAGCATCTAAATTTGGAATTTCTTGACCACCACCACCTGGTTAAAAGTATATAGAGCTGAGGGTAGCTATCATTTAAAACAATTAAAATAGCAGGGGCGGATCCAGGATTTGAAAAATGTCAAAATTACCGTGGGGCTGAAGGCTGAAACTTGTCCAAAATGGGCTGATTTTGCAGAATTACTGGGAGGCGCGCGCCCCCTCCACCCCCTCCCTGGATCCGTGCCTGAATAGCCACAAGGATTCATAATGTTAAATTTCTTTTTGGGTATCATAATTGTTAGTGTTTTTCTATGATGACGAATATAATGGCATTTTGATATTATTGCAATGAAATGGTAAGTACAAGGAAGTTATTTCCAAATAATTTTTTATTATGAGTAAGCAAAAGTAAGACTATATGTCATTGTTTTTATTCTAAACAACAGTTTGAAAATTGAGATGGCTTGGGTATTGAATTTACTGAGTGACTAGATCGATTAGGGAAAACAAGCAGGTTTTTGGATCCTGTCCATTTAATGAATTTCTTGCACTATTTTTAAAGGGATTTTCTTGCTTTAGAAAACATTTCACCTGTAGCAAAGTGATATAACAATGCTGTGATGTTGGCCTCAAAGTCAATGGTGTCCCTTCTCTGTGACCTATGATTATAGGGTCAAAGGGCAAGATAGTGTCAAACAATACTTGTACCATCATGCTTTTCTCAAATATAAATTAAAGACATTGGTGACACGTCTCTAACTTTTAAGGTCAGGAGGTTGAAAATAATACATGCTCAATTAAAATAGTTTAGCCATCATGTCTGCATCAATTATAATGTCACTAATGACCATCTCTGTGCCCTTGGTCAGGGTAAAAGTCAAAATGTGGACCAAATGAAAATAAAAACATGTTTACTTAATAAAAAATAACTAGTTTATATTGCTTGATCCACTCTAACACAGCTGTTTGACCCCATGGAAATCGTCTTTATCAGTGGTGACACAATTTTGACAACTGTTTTAAGTAGCGACATGCAAGAGCCTCTGCAAAAATCATAAAAATTCATTGCGGGAATCTTGCCATTTAGGCCTATAAAGAATGTT
Source organism: Ophioderma brevispina (assembly GCA_023653785.1). Taxonomy (NCBI): domain Eukaryota; kingdom Metazoa; phylum Echinodermata; class Ophiuroidea; order Amphilepidida; family Ophiodermatidae; genus Ophioderma; species Ophioderma brevispina. The sequence continues at coordinate 34,872 of JAMKCH010000543.1, read as the reverse complement.
ATAGCGCCCTGTATATGCCAATTCTCCATAGAGAGACGTGTTAGATTAGATTTTAAAGAAAAATCATATTTGCCCGCAATGAAATTTAATACAATTTACAAAGGATGAAGTCAGTGGTACAAATAATCCAAATTAGTTGTCAAAAGTGTGTCGCCATTGATATATTTTGTTTTATTCTGGTTTTGTCATAATAAATGAGACTCTCAAACAGCTGTGCTAAGTGAGTCACTCAATTCTCACAAAATTACATAATTATGGGATATCGTGGATCTTTATGGTAATTGGTATTGGATTTCCTTTTTCCTTATCAATTGGTTTCAAAGAATGCAGTTTAATGGGGCTTCATCTAAATTGCACAATATGTAGTGCATTTAAGTATTACTCATCTAAAGTGAAGTGTACTCGGCCTGAAACATGATAAATCTGTGAATTTGCTGTGGTATCCCTCATTCCATATTTTCAATTGCCCAAAATTAAAATTGATTAAATCTGTTATTTTCTACAATGTGTTCCTTGTTCTTTGATTCAGGATTGACTTTAATTGACCCCTGCATAATAAAATGGTCTAATTACATGTCATTTGCTGAATGGTCTTAAATAGACATGATTTGTTTCTTGAGATGGCTCACTTCAGTGAGTGCTAGATAAAGAATTTAAAGAGACACTGGCACATTTGAAAAATAGTGCACCCTCTAGATTTTTCAAAATTGATATTTTTGCACGGTTATAAAGCTTTTATATACATTAGTCCTCACCTGAAATTATTAAGCCCAAATCAGCGCACATATGGGTAAACAGAATGTTTTTATAATTAATGTCACCGGCGACATTATTTCAGCAGACGACGCTGAAATGCCGTGTAACACAAGAAAACACAAGCCAGAGTTGATTCTCACGACATGCACCTTGTTTGACCAGTCTGTGACCTTTGTGGTTTTAATATCAATGAGTATGAGTCTATGATATTCATGTAATAGATACATTTGTTGATTAAAATACGGAGACTTCTTAAAGTTAGCTTACAAATTACCTGGATGTCTTTAGCCTCTTATTAATGTACCTATCTACTTTTGGGTGTTATTTTTATCTGTAAAATATATCTCTATTCTTCAAATGGCCTAGACTATCATTTGCAAGCAAATTGAAGAAATTTCATATTTTCTGAAAATGTGCCAGTGCTGCTTTAATGTTTTATTGTATCAAACATTGATATTGTAGATGTAGCAGCATCAGCTGATGGTCGTGAATTCCTTGCAAGTCACAAGAGCGGACATGCTGCAATAGCATCCCTAATATCAATTCTGTCACAAACTCCTGGAAAACTCAGTGACAAACTGAAAAAGTAAGTTCCGAATGACTCAAAATAATCCATGAAGTTTTAACCAATAATTTGCTGTAATTTGAGTAAATTCTTTATGCATATATAAGTAATTGTTAGTATTTGTTAAATTTTAGATTTTGCTACAAACTCAATGATTGACACACTCAATGAAAATGATTCCAGGTGGATGTCCCATGTTTTTAGGAGAGGTAAAGTAGTAGTAAGTAAAACCAAAGTTTTAAATCTAGTTTTGCCCCCGTAAAACAGGGGTGGCCGGATTCTCCTCACACTGGTAGCAATCGCCCTTACTCCCTCCTTCCACTTCACCCGATTCAATGCATCCTCCATCCTCAACCCAACCCTCCTACTCTCCTCCTCCACTTGCTTCTTCCATGTCTTCTTTGGTCGTCCACTCCTCGATCTCAAGAGCCCTTCTTAAAACATATGCTCGTCATCCTTACTCAGCACGTACGTGCCCATACCAAACTTGTCCACCACTTCTTCAAACCCAACATGTGCATCAAGTCCTCAGTCTTCATCCTACCCATCAACTTCATACCACATATCGCTCTCATCATCATTGCTCTCTCTGTCCTTCTCAAAATCTCCATCTCATTTTTGCTCAGACACGATGTCATGCCCATACCAAAGTACACTATTTGCCTTTGCCAACTGGTCCACTGCTTCTTTCAAACCCAACATGTGCATCAAGTCGTCAGTCTTCAAGTCTTTATCCTACTCATCAACTTCACACTACACATCACTCTCATCATCATTGCTCTCTCTGTCCTTCTCAAAATTGGGTTGGTACATTTACTGCACCCACTTTGTCTGCTCCCAGTTGAATTCAGCAGCCTTGACGGAATAAAGTGCAGGGGATACTGTACTTTATTCCGTCAAGGCTGCTGAATTCAACTGGGAGCAGAAAAAGTGGGGCCATCTCATTTTTGCTCAGACACCATGTCTCGCTCTCATACAGCATCACTGATCTCACACAACTCTTATACACCACACATACCTTTCATCTTCAAAGGATATCTTTCCTTTGTAACAACTCTACATTCCCTAAACTTTACCCACCCGTATCTCACTCTAGCTGTCGCAGCTGCCTCCCCTCCACCACCCACTAACCCTGTCCCCCAGGTATGTGAACGTCCTTTACCGATTTTCCACACATCACCTTTCCACCATCCCTCTACCTCTTTTCCCACATCATCTTCCACCACAAAATTGCTTGGCAACAAGGGGTCATCACTCTCTTCTTCTTTTGCATCTTCCATGGATCCATTTCCCCACATTTCTTACACCACATTTAATTCACACTGCCGCATGCACTGGTCGTACCCGGGGGGGGGGGGGGGGGGGGGGCTTGGGGGCTAAAGCCCCCCTCAAGTTCTCAAGCAAAAAGAGAAGGAAGTAAGAGGAAGGGAGAAAGAAAAAAGAGGAAAAGAGAAGGAAAAAGAAGATGAACTGGTACATTTAAATTTTGATTTTTTTCATTCAATGCGTATCAAAAAGTTCGGAAGAAGTACGCAAGAAAGGCGTTTTTCAAGGTCTTGAAAACCCTAAAACCTCAGGGGCCCTAAGGCGGGCCCTGACCCCACCCGTTAGTTGCTCCGCTCGCTTCGCTCTCGATTATAACAATCTTTAGTAGTCCATCCCCCCTCAATAAAATTTCCTGGGCACCGCCTTGGCATGGGTCTATCTACTCAGGTGGGCGGGGGGGTAGGACATGCCAACCTCACAGCAACAGCGAATTCAAAACGGTATCAAATTCCGGGCGCTAGCTGTTTCAAAGACTAACGGTAGGGAGGGCGCTTTTACGCATAACGAACGGTTACACACAGACTTGACTAAAGACTAGCCATGTGGTCACGAATATTAAATCTAATTGACCGTTATTGGAATTACACTATTTTGCAGCGGGGTTAATCCACTAACCCCCGACGCATTTTGAAGTCAATATTTTTTCCCTAAATTTATCATATATACTAAGATTTATTGAACCAGCTTTAAGAAGATGATTTTGTAATGTCACGGGACCGGAGACTGCCATAGTAAATGCACGTAGCAATTCCCCAAATTAATTACCTTTTGGATCTCGCCCAATGCCCAGAGGCATAGGAGGATTTGGCGATGGGGGGCATGATTTGTAATGTAACGACTTACATAAAAAATTGGAGGGGACTAACCATCACATCCACGCCCTAGTCCAGCGCGACCAGGGAGGGGGCGGGAGGGGGCGCGCGCCTCCCGGTAATTTCGCAAAATCTTTCAAAATCAGCCCATTTTGGAAGCTTTTGGACAAGTTCAGCCTTTCAGGCCCCCCGGTACTATTTGATTGAGACGTTTTTCAAATCCTTGATCCCCGCCAACTGTAGTCTGTGTATTGAGAGATTGTATAAAAGCTCTCACTGCTGTAATTCTTGCATGCGTCACACCCTCCAAACAACAGTTTTTTTTTTCCGACAAAATGTACTGATGGACCGTAATGTACCGATGGAACGTAGTGATCAGGGGGAGTATTTGCCCCTGTCTCCCCTTGCTGGCTATGCATCTGCTTCTGTCAAAGGTTACTCAATAAAAATTTGTAAACCACTATAATTTGTCTTTTTCTTTCTTTTCCAGTTCCTGGCTCTAATGCATTGTACAATACAAGCATTAAAAAACAGAAAGGGATGAACATCTTTCTGGTTTGCAAGGTATTGTGGGATTGCTTACGTGGCTGATCACAGGTAAGATTTCACAAGGTGATTATAATAGGTATGGGTTATTACCCCACAGGATTTTTTAATTTTCAAAATATTGGATGTAGTTTTTAGACCACACTATATTGAAATTGAACCCTTTTCCCCTCAAGTTGCAAATGATCTGTCCAACGTCTGGTACCATTAACAAATGACGTGGTGAAGGTGGTCTTTGGTTATTAAAAAACGAGGTAGTAAGCGATATCGACGTAGCGATACCCACTGCGATCAATATCGGCGACCCGAAGACCTTTGTCGGACAGTGAACCTCACATATTGTGTCATCTTCTTCTCTTAAAAGGAACATAATACCAGAATGTATTTTATTTGGATACATACAATATGCTGCTTTATACGCATTGTCCAGAAGAGATTCCTTTTTGGTCGAACCACCCTGTGGGCCTCGTCCAAAGTACATGGGGCTTTGAAATTTAGTTCGGAAGGTGGAATGACAACATTTAATGTATGTTTTCTTTTACATATGAATTTCTTTAAATTCTCAGATTTGTTTCTCATACCCTAATTAAACCTGCATTACAAATGTAAGAGGATTTGAATTAACGATACTAAACCTACCTCGTACATTGACATTTCATGCGCAATGTTTTGATTTACAGTCATACCTAGAGATGTAATTTGTTCAAATCGTCAGTAGATGGTCCAAAACATACATGCAAAAATAGTTTATCCAGATCAGATAACCCTTATGTCTTGTGGTGATCTTTGTTGCTAATCGTCAGTAGATCTGCATAATTAGCCTTATAATAGGAGATTGTGAAGATTGTTTGTCTTCAACGGAATAGTTATTAATGTACCTAAATAAAAACATGGTTGATTATTAGTCCCTCCAATAGTATGCCAACATTTTTAATGATTAATTACAAGTGCGTGGGGCTCATAGAAGACTAGCACTGTAGGTTGAAATCACCGAATAAACCTTTTAATACAAAAGAATCATTTATGTAAATTGGGTTTCTTATTACAATTTATTTTGTTTTTTGCCCAGGAATAAAATCCCTGATCAAATAACACCATTTAAAATTATGTATTATCCTCTGTATATCAGTATTGTTCATATATCTCTCAAATTTCTTCTACTTTCAAAACAGGCGCGATGCAAACGTTTTACACACCATATCTTATAAATGGAACATTCCTGAAAAAGTTTATGCCATTACGAAATATACGGTTGTTCCGATTCCTTGTCGATTGATTGCCAAAATCGCAGAAATTGATAGAATTGGGTATGCAGAATATTTTTCAGCATGCACCTTCAAAATCTGTGTTGGGTAATTGTAAATGGGGAATACCAACTTTGTCTTTTCACAATTTTTTCCCGACACCACCACCTTCTCTAATATTAATTAAAACTGAGGGGTCTAAGCTAATCGGACTGTACCATTAATATAGACCACCATTTTTTATGTGCTAAAATTTACTTTTGTTATTCCAATTTATCAAAAAGTACATATTGGGAGTATCTAAAATGTACTTATTGGCATTTCAAAAGTGGGAAATGTACCATAAAATACTACCTATCAGGATGCACCCGAAAATGTGCATTAAAATGTCCCTATTGGCAAATTCAAACAAGTGTTTAATGTTACCCGGAGGGGGATCACATATGAAATGGATCTGAATTGGTTGTATGCTGCTGCTTTCCAACCCATGGGCAGTCATTGACAGGACTCCACAAATTTTGGTGAGAGACAGTCAATATGCCAATAGGGGTTTTCCGGGTGACAAATTAGCAAAAATGGTCCCACAAATGAGGTACTCTTATAAAGAATTTGGCAGAAAATTTCATCACACCCCCAACCAATATAGGGGTCGTTGGGTGAAAATTTTCCCACAAAATAGGAAGGAGTCTTGGGTGACAGTGTAAAATTTTCAAAAAATATGGTGTATTAATTTGGGTAGACATTTACTCAAAACTATGGGTCCTTTGGGTGAGAGCGATGGTGAAAATGGGTGTCTATGCCATAACACCTCGCCCCTCCCCCCCCCCCCACTCCACAGGGCTGTACTAAATGCACCTAAAATGTACCTATTGTGATGTATTACAAACTATAACCTACTGTGAAGTGGTTAGGCCTTGTTTGATCCACTTCAGGCAAGATTCAGCCAATTGTTTTTTTAATTCTGATTTTTTATGGAGTACTACTCTTGTATGCCCCTATATCAGTAGTCAAAAACATGCTTAAATTGTTCTATAAAATAAAAAGCCATTCCTTGGCTCTCAGATCTGTGTATGACACACTGGGCTATTAAAACAAATTTGTAATTATTGATGGGGTGTGGATTCTGTGTTTTGGGATGTCAGACCTGCCTATTATAGTATATAATCACCCCAAAACCCAAAACAATCCAACAAAATTGTAAGTATTGATTTGGGGTGATGGAGTATGTGTTTGGGATATGTCAGACATGCAGATTATAGTATGTACCCACACACTAATAAAAGTGACCATTGCTTCAAAAGGAAAATTATTACAAATCCAAGATAGGTGCATATTAGGGACATGAAGAAATATATGCTCAAGTCCAAAGAGGTGCATTATAGATATAACTAGTGAACCTTATTTCATGAATTGATGAATATATACTCGAGTGTAATATACCCAATTCATACCAAATATACCCCCAAAATAATCTAATATCCAAAAGTTATACTATAGGCATATTTTGACCGCCCATAACTTGCACTTACTCAATTTTGGCAAAGTGAAAATGTACCTGTCTAACTAGAGTGAACCTAATTAGGACATCATATTTTTTTACTTCACTAGATGTATTAAAATGCACTTATTTGAGCATAGAATATTTTCACTAGAGCTGGTGATCAATTAACTTGAGTATGTATTTCCATGTACTTATTTGACAGACATTGAAAACAATGTTTCAACCCATTATAAAATATAGTGACCTTAACCATGAACATCAATTCATCATAATGAAATGTGTTTGTTCAGAATTAAGACATAATACTAATTCTACACAGCTGTTTGCCCCCTTGAAAATTGTCTCTTATTTTTGAACAATTTTAAACAGTGGCGACACAATTTTGACAACTGAAATAAGTAGGTGCATGCAAGAGCTATCTCTGCAAGAATCAGACAAATCCCTTGTACAAAAGTTGTGATTTGTATGTTATAGCGCCCTCTATATGCCCGTTCTCCATAGAAAGATGTGGAAAACTAGATTTTAAGAAAAAACGTATTTGCCCGCAATGAAATTTCATACAATTTATGCATGGTGTACGTAGTGGACTAAATAATCCAAATCAGTTGTCAAAACTGTGTCGCCAGTGATAATTCTTTTTAAATTCTGGTTTTGTTATAATATTAATAAGTGAGACTTTCAAACAGCTGTGTCTACCTCTCAAAAAGTGTAAGGTTATTCTATCAGATTGTGTTCACTGTTATGCAAATCTCTTTTTTAAATGTAGTCGATAAAACCACAGAGAATCGCTTACACGCTCTGCTGTTACTGCAATCCCTTATTACGGATCCAAGCAACAACAACCTGCTTTGTGAGGCTAATGAACAGGTAATGAATAAATAACAATTTCAATTGATTTAATTTGAATTCATTAATGTAGAACGAGAAAGTAAGGCTGCAGGAATGTTTAACCCTAGTCTTTTCACATAGGGTGGTTACTCACCACTCAAAACGAAAAATCAGATTCAAACCTTGGAATTGAGCGTTTTAGGCGATTATCTTTAGTCTAGTTCACTATTTTTAATTATGGAAAAAAAATATATTTCAAATCTCTTGAGTCGGTCTTTAAATGATCACCTCAATGATGTACCGAGGCAGTTGATCCAGAAGGGGCAAATTTCCAAGTCGTCCCGCCAAAGGGGGGTAAAATTTGCTCCAATTAAGTCTGAATTTGACAAAATGTGCGCGTAGTGGGCAAAAATTTATGAATTTAATTTTGCCCAAATTTAGGCTGAAATAGGTTGAAATTCCAAGAAAAAGGGGGAGCGATGAAAATCTCTTGAGTCGGTCTTTAAATGATCACCTCAATGATGTACCGAGGCAGTTGATCCAGAAGGGGCAAATTTCCAAGTCGTCCCGCCAAAGGGGGGTAAAATTTGCTCCAATTAAGTCTGAATTTGACAAAATGTGCGCGTAGTGGGCAAAAATTTATGAATTTAATTTTGCCCAAATTTAGGCTGAAATAGGTTGAAATTCCAAGAAAAAGGGGGAGCGATGAAAATGCATATTTCGGTCCATATCGTCCCGCTTTTTCAAGCCTGAGGGGGCAACTTTCTCCCAGTCGGTACACCACTGACCTCAACTAAGAATAACACAATTCTTATTCAGTGAGCAGGGTTTAGTAAGTAAACACGCAATATCATTGGTTGTTGCCTATCTTATATGAGACGATATTAGTGTTTACGTGCGGTTACGCAGGTTATTTTTGACAGCATGAATATTTTTGCCCTTTTAACTAATATTATTGGAATAAAAATATTTTTGGTGATTAAAACAACCAAAACTAAATAAGAATGAGAATAAAAGATAGGATTTGTTGTTTTGCCTATCTAATATCGTGTCATATTGGATGGCAGTCCAATATTTTTATCAAAATATTGGACTGCCCATCCAATATGACACGATATTAGATCCCAATATTTTTATCAAAATATTGGACTGCCCATCCAATATGACACGATATTATATAGCCAAAACAACAAATCCTATCTTTTATTCTCTAAATATGATATACCTTTTTCAGATATAGCTTTTTAACCGTAAGTGATTACAACAACTGAATTAGTGCATTTTTTATGAAATGTATTTATTTATACTTTTTCCTTTTTTTTCAGCTCTCCTTTGATGTTCTTGAAAAATTGTCAAAAGACAGAAACTCAGAAATACGGGAAGTGGCTTATGACATCATTCATGATCTTCAAGCCATTAGAACAGAATTTTGAATAAACCATGCCTGCCTTAAGTGACACAGGTTGGAGTTTCCAGAGAAGGCAGCATTAAACAGGTGGAAGATGGTTTCATGACAATATTCCTATTTTTGCAACAAATGATTTGTGGCTCTATCCCACTGGCTATGCTGTTGTTTATTAGCCTAGACTTTTTCCATTGAAATTTCATGACCAGTAACTCTTTTTAGTATCAGTTCATGGTTGTACTTCACAATGATATAAAGAAATGACCTTATACCAGGTTTGCCAACCTTTTTTGCCCACTACCCATTTTTAAATAATTATCAAGGGGTACTCTGACACTTTACAACACTTTCTCCACATGCTTGTTACTCAGTATTGTACCCAAATGTGACCCCTTTCTCATTCATCTGCAACCCCCATGTTGGGAAATGCTGCCGCCTTATACTATATACCAAAGTTAATGTCAATGGCCGGTATTCACAAAGAATTTAATCCTGGCTTAACTTTTAATCCAGGACTAAGTCCTACTAGAAGGACCTCTAAAATTCATCTTCTTTCCTATAGTAGCTTTTTCTGTTGAAAATACAAAGAGAAAGTACAGGTAGACACTCAAAGCTGAGAACTTACCTATTTCAAATTGTTTCTCTTTCATATTCTGTTTTTTAAAAAAAATTAAAGGGTCTTTCTAGATGGACTTAGTCCTGGACTAAGAGTTAGGCCAGGACTAAGTTCTTTTGTGAATACCGGCCAATAAATTTTGGTCCGATGCTGAATGGTACATAGTTCAAAGCATGAAGTCCTAATAATGGTTTACTGCTAGGTGATTTTAGCAAAACTCTGATCAAAGGCCATTTAATGATCATATCTTAAAAATGTGTTTTTTGTTTAATAATTGTAATTATGTTGCACATGTACAATTATAAATACAGTGTGCTATCAATTAATGCTGGGAACATCCCTGCATAATTTGAAGCCGTGCTTATTTACGCGTATTTTTACACCTCATTTGTGATGATCGACTGAGTATTGTTGAAGTTATGCCCACTTGACCAATTAAGTCCAGGATTTAAAAGTCGAGAATTAGTCATCCAGAAAAGATGATTGCATTGATTTCCATCTGTAAGCAGTATGATTGTCAATAGGGTTAACTGGTCAAGGCATAACTTCAACAATACTCAGCCGATCGACACAAATGTGGTGTCAAAATACGCGTAAGTAAACACTTCTTCCAATTATATCCCATAATTTATAATACGATGGATTGTTTGAACTTGACAAATTTCAGGGGTGGGAAGTTACTTTTTTGGGTGTGTTTATTTTCAGTTCAAATTAATCCATAGGAGAAAAGGTATGAAAAGAGAAAATAGTTTACCTAATCCATAGGAGAAAAGGTATGCATCAACTTGAAAAGTAGAAAGTTCCTATAATTAAAGGCACCATTAATGATTTGCTGAATCAGGAAATCGAAAAAAATCATCAAAAATCAGATTTTTGTATGTTTATAACAGGTATGGGTACGTTAGCATAACCACAAGTGATAGTACCAAAAAGCAGCCTAATAAGGACAAAATCTGTTATTTTAGTCATAACTGTCAGGAGTTTCCGTAACCTGACCCATTTGACACACTTATGAATTCAGAAACCATAACAGAATAAACCTGTGCTTTATTCTGTGAAGGGTTTCCGAATTCATAAGTGTGTTAGAAAAAAAGTGTCCGATGGGTCAGGTTTTAGAAACTCCCATAACTGTCCGTACGGACACTTACTACAACACTTCATTGAACAGGGTCTCATATCTGTGAACACTGCTGTTTTCTATAATTTTTTGAGTTGGAAAAAATAACTTATGAGAATTCTATAGACTTATCCTTCATTTTAAGCCATTCCTACATAATGGAAATATTTTCTCTCTTTCGGCTGGATCACTGATAGTGTCTTTAATACATATATAGCATACTTTACTCTAGTGTTAAAAAAGAGTAACTTAACAAAGTTCTTTAAAAAGTTGAGGCAAAACGGTTAATACCCGCATTGCATCAGAGTTGATGACCTGACCTACGGCTGGGATGGAGCAGCTTGAAATTGCTTAGATGAAATAAAATCCTTGAGAGCTGATTTAAAATTCTTGAAAGACTGGATGTTTAAAATTGAATGTGGTAAGGCATCCCAGTGGGGAATAGTCCAGGGGGAAAAAACTATTTGCATAGATGGAAGAACTGACTTGGATTTGCATATATGAAGTAGGATGATGGTATCTTGTATGTTTGGTTGGTCTGGTAAGATGAGTCAGTTGGCAATGGCATGGGTGAATTTGAAAATGAACATGGTATATTTAAAAGTCTGATTTTTTGTGTCGCCTGCCTTAAGGCAGGAAGACACATAGGGATCACTTTGTCCACTGTTGTTGATGTCTGTTGTGAAAAAGGGTTAACATTTGCTTGTAATATCCACATACTTCGATGGATTTAAGGGGGAATCCTAGTCTCAAAGGGGGATTTTTTTCCAAATTGAGATTTTTACACAAAGTTGTTCCATTAAGCCTCAGCTCCAAATTACTTTTTGTTTCATCTGAATAGGATGAATACTTTTTGAGATGTTTCAATTTTTTCAATCCAAGATGGCCACCATTACCATAGCAACGGGTCACATGACTGCTTAAAACCATGTGCCAGAATCACAGAAGGGTCGATGTGTAAAGCAGCGGTCAAGATGTAAAAATTATTTGATAAACTTAATGAGGAGGAAATATGCTACCAGGCTGGAGCTTGTGACGTAGACATTTGATTATAAAGGACTTGTGTAAGTCCTAAAATCTTGAAAATGGACTCACATAATCATTCTTTTATTGCGTTTTTCTCCATATTTTTTTTTTTTCACGATTTGTCACCACGGGAACAGTCATATCACAAGAACCATAGGGGGTAGGCACTTCATTTTTTTTCACTGTTTTTATCTATCTCAAGGAGCACACAGTGAACCAAAATTATTGAATTCAAGCCTTGGGACATGTTCCCATATTGTCTTTTGACCAAAACCATAATTATGGTTTTCTCTGTTTCAGATGTAACCAGACCTTTACCCTGCTTACCATGCTAGAATGTGTTCAATATGGTTGCATTATAACTAGCTTGAAACCTCAGCTCCAAATTGCTTTTTGTTTCATCTCAATAGGATGAATACCTTTAAGATATTACGTTCCGTATTGACACATGCAAATTTTCCCCCACACATTCCTGACATTTCGCCATGTTTTAATTTTTGTGCACAATTTATGGTAATGCATACCAAACATAAGTTCCTGGCCCAATTGCTAATAGCCTCGTTTCCCCAAAGTCCAGATTTTACCGAAGTGGCCAATTTGGTAACATAAGAAAGCTACTATTTTTCCTCATTTATCCTGTGAAATCTTAGTGATATATAGTGTTTGGTTTGGGAGTTATGAGTGAAAATGTGCCCATTTTTGGTCGACCAATATTAATTTTACCCAGTACGTCATGGGCCGTAAAATCAACGTTTTTAGCTCTTACATCAAAACGGCTAGAAATATCGGGTGGAACCTTTGTCAGAGAGAACGTTTTTGAGGGTGAAGGCCAATCTATCAAGATCAAAATTTTTCATACCAGAATCGGACATCCTCCTGTAACACGTGATACTACTTCTGAATATTGAGAAAAACAAGTTTTTTTTAATATGTGGTTTGGACTAGGATTCCCCCTTAAACCAAACTTGGGTCACAGGTGCAACATGGCATCCCCCATTTGTTGATGTCAAAGGTCACATACCAAGGTCAAAGGTCATGTGAGGTCAAGTTGTAAGATAGGCTGAAAATGTAAAATTGACCTCATTTGAAAAGTTGAAGTTCAATTGGAACCAAACTTAACACATAGGTGCAGCATGGGGTCCCTCATTTGTTAGTGAGGTCAAAGGTCACATACCAAGGTTAAAGGTCATGTGAAGTCAATTTGTAAGATGGGCTGAAAATGTAAAATTGACCTCATTTTGAAAAGTTGAAGTTCAATTGGAACCAAACATGCAGACCCTCATTTGTTTGAAGTCAAAGGTCACATCAAGGTCAAAGGTCATGTGAAGCCTATCATTCACAAACCGCGACGGCAGGCAACACATGCGGTCTGAGGACCGATGTATTTTATGTCATTTCATGCATTGCCGAGGGTATGGGGTGCAGGTTGGGCAGGTTGCCACCCCAGAGAATTTTGACCGGGATGAAAAAGCTTGAAAATCATGCTAAATCGGCTCTTTTTGGGCTGCTCACCAGGAAATTTTCACCACCAATCAGGAAAATCTGCCTCAAAACCTCATCCAACCAGGAAATCGGTGAATCCTGTTGTGCCCATTTGGGTATGGTTTCATTTGGAGATGTGTGTGTGCCAAAAATTAAAAGCCAAAGATATAGCAAGAGTGATGTAGATATAAGTGCAAATGTTTTGCAGATGAAAGCTTCAAAATTTGGTATAATAAATTTAAATTTTGTGATCCACTTTTGAATTTTGTAAATGTTTGATTATCATCATGGTTGTCCCAACTATATTCTGAAGATGCAAGAATTTGTGAGAATAAAGGTGCAATTTGCCCATCAGAAAATGCCTCGGCACCCCTTCTGCCCCCCCCCCCATTGGCAAATGTCTGGTTACGCCACTGAAAATTTATGTTGATTCCGATCTTGCAGTTTGGTGTTATAAGCAATTGTTTCCCACGGTCCCATAGGCCACTGTGCTGTAATTCCTGTCCGTTTACAGATACAACTGAATCTCGACTTTTTTAGGCAAGTTGGGGACGAGGTTGTAGATCATGAAATGTCCCTTTAGGTGGACTTAAAGGAAAGCAGCTGAGTTGGCTTGCCATTGACATGTGGTGGCACTGTTCACTCGTCCGACTTCATTAGGCCCAGGATAGTGTTTGCCCAAATCAGCAAAATCAACACTATAAAGATAAATGTTTTTTTTTTTTTTTGGTTTTTTTATAAGTTGTAAATCGTACCTTCTGATATGATTTTTCATGTCAAAATTGAAATTCCTTTCTTTCTGTCAAACAATTTTTTTGAGAAAAATCAATTTCAAGGTTTTTTTTTTTTTTTTTTTTTTTTTGTAAATGTTTGATTATCATCATGGTTGTCCCAACTATATTCTGAAGATGCAAGAATTTGTGAGAATAAAGGTGCAATTTGCCCATCAGAAAATGCCTCGGCACCCCTTCTGCCCCCCCCCCCATTGGCAAATGTCTGGTTACGCCACTGAAAATTTATGTTGATTCCGATCTTGCAGTTTGGTGTTATAAGCAATTGTTTCCCACGGTCCCATAGGCCACTGTGCTGTAATTCCTGTCCGTTTACAGATACAACTGAATCTCAACTTTTTAGGCAAGTTGGGGACGAGGTTGTAGATCATGAAATGTCCCTTTAGGTGGACTTAATGTTTGTCTGTATGATATATTTTGGTACTTTTGCTTTAAGAGGCTGCAGTGATCAAAAAGCTGTGCTCTTTCCAAAGTACATGCCATACAACCAAGTGATTAAACAACCTCTCTGTGAGCGATGTTGAAATTGAAATGCTGACACCCTATTGTCTGTTTCGAGTTCTTTAAATTTAACAAAGTGCATGGTCACATGTTATTCCACTTCTTACTCTAGATCAATATTACTGTAATTTGGTCTATACTAAGAGAAAAAATATTATGAACCCAATTAATTTAATTTTTTTATTAATTCATCAGTACATATATTAATAAACACCAATATAAACTACTGTATTTACAACCTGTATTAAATTTGTATTTGCAACAAGGTTTAAATTTTGCAAACCATATTTTTTAGGGGGTGGGCATTCTTATCCCATGGCCCTCAATTTTGTCTGTGGTAAAATTCCCACTAAAATAAAAATACAGCAAGTAAACTTGCGCAATCCCCCTGGCAAGATGGCAATACACAAGTTGGTTAGTTGGCACAGTTGTCAGTTGCAGGGCATCAAATTCAATAAATTGTTCTCATGGAATAATATCTAGAAATGTAGCAGTTTCTGAAAAATGAATGCCTAACCAAAGGGAAAATGACCGCAGATGACCTTTGACCTTGGTATGTGACCTTTGACCTCAACAACATATGAAGGAACCCGTATTGCACCTTCGACCCAAGTTAGGTTGTAATCGGACTTCAACTTTTCAAAGACGACCAGAAAAATAAAAACTAACCAAACTGGAACATGACCTCAGTTGACCTTTGACATCATCCACATATGAAGGAACCCCTATTGCACCTTCACCCCAAGTCTGGTTTAAATCGGACTTAAACTTTTCGAAGGAGACGCAAAAAACGAAAACCTAACCAAACTGGAACATGACCTCAGATGACCTTTGACCTTGGTCCATGACCTTTGACATCATCCACATATGAAGGAACCCCTATTGCACCTTCACCCCAAGTCTGGTTTAAATCGGACTTAAACTTTTCGAAGGAGACGCAAAAAACGAAAACCTAACCAAACTGGAACACACATACATACACATACGGACATGCGCACCCTCGCAATATCCCCCTCTGCTTTTCAAGCCAGGGGGATAAAAAGGAAACTTCAGTAAAATCGATATAATTATTTATTCGTTAGCAATACTCTAGGTAATCCTACTAACATGCATGTGTACCACTCAAAGAAGACCAAGAAATGACTGACTTTAAAAGCGGCATTTCGTGATCCATAGCCTTGTCCCCCGACTTACCTCAAAAAAGTTGAGATTTTCATATCATCTGAACCAATAACATATACAGTAAGTAATCCATGTGTGATAAGAAAATTGCAATTTTATATTTTCTGTCCGTAAACAGACATAAATTATAGCACAGTGGCCTATGGGACCGTGGGAAACGAGCATTTGCTCATATAACCGCTAAATTGGGATCAGCTAAAAAGTTGTGAATATAAGCTTTTCTCAATGATATCTAGTGAAAAATGAATAAAACAGAAGGTGTTGGAATCACGGAATAATAATTTTACATTACATGCAAAAGGGCACATAGTGGTACAGTTGAAAAGTGCCAGACCCACACGCCAAAGGTTGTGAGTTCGAGCCCTACTGTGGCCATTGTGTTGCGCCCTTGAGTAAGGCGTTTTACCTTAATTCAGAAACATGTTTTAAAATTTTGATGTTTATGGATGTCTAATCACTCAACCACACACCAATAATAAGAATTGAAATCATCGTAATTGTTCCTATTGTAGAAAATTCCATCCATCGCTCAGATCATTTTGATCTTTTTTTCTGCCATTTTGGAATATTTGAAATGCCACCATGGGGAAAAATTATAAAGTCATTTGCTTCAAAGTGTATGCTCTTGAATCATAATGAAATTT
Source organism: Ophioderma brevispina (assembly GCA_023653785.1). Lineage (NCBI taxonomy): Eukaryota > Metazoa > Echinodermata > Ophiuroidea > Amphilepidida > Ophiodermatidae > Ophioderma > Ophioderma brevispina. The sequence goes on along the minus strand of JAMKCH010000543.1, from coordinate 18,530 downwards.
TATTCCTCTACAAGTTCAATTTTAAAGGTGCATTTCGTGATCCTAGCACCTCATCAGTTTTGGTTTTAAAATACAAAATTAAGAATTTTTCAAGAGCAGATCGAATCTGCATGTATTAAGATTAGACACACATGGTATACGTAAGGGCAGTGGTTCAGATGATATAAAAATTTTAACTTTTTTACGTAAATTGGGGGACGAATATTTCTGTCTTGAGAAACATTTCATCTGCTAGGAAACAGCTAGCTAATGCTACAGTCACACGGTCAAATACGTATGCTGCGGATTTTTATATTTTTTATCCGCAGAAAATCACTTAAAAACTGCGCAGAAAAGATAATTTTGCCTTGAAATACGGATTATTGCGGATGCCCCCTACTTTGAAATCCAATCCATCACATCCCCATCACTTTCATATATGAAAGCCCCCCCCCCCCCCCCGTGACCGATCGTATACCAGACTCAATACAAATACAATTCTCACATGCAATTTCAGTTGGTATGATTTCTTCTTGACTGAACATATTATTTTTTAATATTTTTCTTTTTTTAAAATTTAAGATAATTATAATTATCTTCAACAAATGAATTACCATGTTCAATCAATGAAAAGTTCCTGAACCTGCTCAGAGATTTTTGTTTTACATCTCTAAGGTAATTATAGTGCACAAATACAGTTTGTTCGAAGGTTCTCTAAACTGGACACTCCATATTGGTATTCGTTTCGAGTTTACGTCTAAACTGGACACTCCTCTTGGGAGTCGTTTCGAGGTTACTACTCTAACTGGACACTGCATACTCCATATTGGGATTCGTTTCGATGTTCTCTAACTGGACACTCCATATTGGTAGGTTGGATCGTTTCGAGTTACTCTCACTGGACACCTCCATATCGGGAGTCGTGGCCGAGTTGAGCATGAAGCCTAGACTTATGACGGGGCCATTGGCCTTTAAAACTGTCATTTACCTACCTGAGTTTGCAAATTTGCTCCCAAATGTCTCCGCTATTATTTCCAACTTGATCTCCAGTTTTATGTCAGTGTACTAAGGTGCAACGGGGATTTCACATATATCAGGTTGTCCCTTAAAAATCGAAAGTGCTGATTTTTTTGCCCGATGTAAAGCTTTCCATCAAAAAGGATTTTAAGAAGCCGAAAATGTTTTCTTTTTCGTTGTTACACAAAATTTAAATCAGCCTAAGTTGTTAACATTGAAATACAATCCAAATCCAAAAGCGCCTTTTTTCCCTCTTTTAAGTTACATTTCCTCTGATGAAATAAAAGTACAGAATCTATTGAGTGTCTATCTATATAAAATTACTAATTATGACACAATCTTTTGGTGCCTCAAAATCTCACGATGCACCTTGAACGGGATTTTTGGAGTCAAAATATAGTGGCAAACTGAACAAAAATCAAAGGCCATACATTATTCTGACAACGGCCGTATTTCCCGTTTTACAATATTCACAAAGCGCATGCTCGTCCCGGTATAGTCGGTTGGCAACTGATAACAGATGTTAAATTTTTGCGACAGAGGTGAAACAACAAGCGAACCTAAATCTAGTTGTACATACAATTGCCACGCAATTTTTTTATATGGATAAGATTTTTTTTTTAAAAATCGTTTGTTTTTTATCCCTGTCTTTTTAAGTTTTTTTTTTAATTTCATATTTTTTTTTATTCTTTTTACTGGATTTTTTATTTTTTTTTATTTTCAAAAATCTGGGGGCGTTACTTACTTTTTATTTTAGTATTTGGATTTTTGTACTTATGTTAAGGATTGTTTTACAATCATGGTACCTCGGCTGTCTCATATGGGGGTAAAATGACTCTTACGGATTGATTTTCAATGTTGTTGTTTTTTAAAGTTTTTTCTTTATTAAATTAATGCAGACCTATATGTTACATTATATCTATCTATATTAAGGTGTTTTATAGTGAGGAAATTGTACATTTTGCGGAGAGGACAAGATTGTGACAGGACACTTCATCATTTCTGCATTTGGGGTGAAAAAACAAAGTGATTTGATTGATTATTCAGTATAATATTTTGTAATATAGATAATTCAACACAGTATGTTTCCAATTTGGGAGATGTGAGGTCTTCAGCAACACTTTTTATGGTTAGTCCAAACTTCATGTGTTTTCGGAAAGTACAGATTTTGACGGAACTCGACTTCTACTAACATTTGATCTATAATGTCATACAGGAAAACTTAATGCATAGCCACCAGGTTTTCTACAATTGTAGACCATAACCTATAGTTTTTTACCAGAAAATATCACAAATCAATCTTCCAGTTTTAGGTTTAAAAGCTATTATTGGCCTAAATTCGGGAGAGTACATTTTTTGACGGAATTTAACACTAAATTTGACACCACAATGTTAACAAAATGGTCAGCATTCTTCTTTTCAGATTTCGGATCTGTAATTACTTTCTATTCAAGATGTTATTCCTGAACATTGAATGTCTTTCCTAAATGTTCTATTATGCAGTGCTGAATCTACTCAAATATTACCCTACATCAAATGAGACAGTGATTTTCAAGGCAATTTCCTTTCCACACTATTGTTCATATTTTTTGTTAAGTCAATCAAGCATTTCAAATGGTTTCTTTGCAGTTGTAGGTAGTGCTTTTGTGGTCTTTAAGTTGCAGAGTACCATTATGAAAAAGATAGACAATTGTTTTTATGGGGTCCATTGTTAGTTGTTCAGCCAAGAGGTTACCCTGATTGTAAACCACCCTTAACTTAATTTTGTTTAATTTGTACTCTTTTAATTTTACATTAAAAAAAGAGAAAAATTTTTTGTTTTTTAAACTTTAATTTTCAAATTAACAAATTGTGAGTGTTTTATTGTTTTTTTTAGTATTATTATTGTTGTTGTTATTTTTGACATGTATTTGCCATGCACTTGAACTTAATTTCAATATTTGCAAAAAACATACGTTTGATACTGGCACTACCACCTATAATAATCATAAAATCTTAACAAAATAGATAATGATAATACAAAAATACATATGATCTATAGTAATGCTCACTTATAATAAACCTTGGTAAAAAATCTCACTTTAAAAACACACGGTGACGTTCAATTTGTAAGAGCAATTTTTCCCTTCCCCTCCTCTCCCTTGTGTTCAATTAATTTTTTTGGAAAAAGTTCCATTTTAATTAAGCATTTAAAATTTGGTTAATGTTGTATGTATGTTGTCCGCAAAAGGCTCAGCATTTTCGAATCTATCTGGCGCGCCAAATCACACAACATATTTGATTTTACCCGGTGGTTGGTGTTTCTACCCATATTTGGGAGGTTGGACGAAAATCCTTTCAAAAATTGCAAGAAAATCACGAAAATGTGCCTCGGGTTGCTATGAAAATTACCATTTGTTTGTACACGTTACTAAGCGTGCCCTGTATGCGCGGTGCGTTCGACGGGCGGTTACGCGTGGCAACCAGCGATTACGCGTAGCGGGATATACATGCTATAATGCGTTACGCAACGGTTGGGGAAAGAAAGAACCAAGTCCACACGTCATGTTGCTTTGATCGTCGTATGTATGGATACGTCTGTTTACCCCACAGAGATTTTTGAGAAGAAAAAAAATACAAAACTTAAAAAAAAAAAAAAAAAATATTGACCGTTTTAATCTTTAGAAACTAGGAACTATATAGGCCTACGCCATAGATATGCTGCAACAACGAGGAATAAAAAATACGAGATGTTGTGCGGTGTGGGGGGGTATGGTCCTACCGGGTTTACCAGAAAAAAAATAAGCAGGTTTGTGGAATAGGAGACACAAGTAGATGGAGGGGCGAAATAGAATGGAGGATAGTTGGGCGGGAAAGATGGGAGAGGGAGGTTGACGAACGATGGGGGAGGACTACACAGGTGAATCTGAGAGGAAAGAGAGAGTGGAGGGGGGAATGAACAAAGACCCCCGATCCCGCGGTTCTCGCGCTCTCCCACCAGGGTTCAGTCACCTCCCCTCCCTGGATACCCCCCCTCTTTTTTGGTATTTTTCATCATCAACCCCCCATTCCCCCTCGGCGAATGTCGTCTGGACCCTACCTGCACTTACCGTTGTACGCGTAGGAAAGACACCGATATGTCTTCAACGACGTGCTATCAGCCACGGTTCTCCGGTACAGTGCCAGCTTCCCCCCTTCACTTCGCATACGGAAAATTACGGATGAAATATTGAGACGTTTTTAATTTTAAGAAAAATAGGCCTAAGCTACACAAAATGCGCAAACTACTCTTACAGATGTGCCGAGAACTTTCCATAGGCCCTATGGAGTTTAAGATTATGAGGAAAATATGTAGAAAATCGGATTTACGGCTTACCCTGCCCCACGGGGAGTACTTTTTGTGGGGAAAAAAGTACACTGAAACTTATACATGATTAAATATTGGAGTTTTTATTATTTACAAAAATACGATAAACAAATAAAATATACGGAAATTTATAACGGGATTAAATATTCATACCACATTCCGTTAGAATCTAATACACTGGCTATAGGATTTGATATGTAAAGAGGAAATTTGAGTTATTAAAAGTGTTAAATACAAAATTTGCGACTCGGTGATTCCGTAAGTTCAGGGTAGCTGGTTTGGTATGCTGTGGTCCTTGCAAGAGTGTTTCACATATCCTAAAAAAAGGGGGGGATGGCCATTTAGGATATGGAGTTTTCATCTGGATAGATTGGCCTTCACGGGCTCAAACCACCAAAAAAAACAATCTGTAAAGTTTTGTGCGCTGATATTTCAATCCGTTTGTATGCAAAGCGAAAAAACGATATTTGTAATCCCCCATAGAGTACTGGTTCAAAAAATTAATAGGGTGAACCAAATGGGGTACATTTTCCGCTCATAACTTCCAAACCAACATCCTTTGGCTCGAAGATTTCACAGAGTAATGGGAAAAATATTAGCGTTCTTCTGATAAAACCAAATGATTGTCCACTCCGGTAAAATCTGGGCTACTGGGGACGAGGATATTGGCGATCGAGCAGGACCTTTAAATTCGGGAGCCATCCCCCTTTTAAAAATCTCTAATTTTGGATATTTTTCCTCTCCCCTCCCCCCTAGAATTTTACAATTGCCTCCCCCCCCAAACTCATCTTGCAAGTTTGGTGCGGATATTTCAACAACAAACCCGTTTTGAAGTGAGAGCTAAAAATGTGATTTTGTAATCCCCTATAGACTACTGTGTAAACTTAATATGGGTCACCAAAATGGGCACATTTTAGCTCATCACATCCAAACCAAAATCCTTTGGCCCGAAGATTTCACAGGTTAAATGATAAAATGGTAGCTTTCCTTTCTTCTGATACCCAAAATTTTGACCACTGGGGGTCCCTGGGACGAGGCCTGTTACGCATCTGGCCATGGACCTCTAAAGCGGGACAGTAGGAGATTTTTTGAGGAAACAAATTTCTCTCAAATTGCACTGGATCGTTGATTGGATAAACGTATAAAAGAAACCGCAAACCTGTTTTGAAATTTTCCGACAGCTCCACACGGTATACGGTCCGTAAGCGGAGACAGCTGGTTCTGGCCCCTCACCGCCGACACACACATTGCGCTTTGCTGGGTCGTCTGCCCTAGTGTGGGGGGCTGCTCTGCACGCGCGACATGCCAGCTGCACAAGCCCCTATAGCCCACAGTCGATTCACTGCACTTGGTATTACTTCGCTAAATCATCATACAAATCAGGATCACAGGGCAGCTCCAGATTTGAAAAATGTCAAAATTACCACCGGGGGGGCTGAAGGCTCTAACTTGCCAAAATGAGCTAAATGGTCTGTTTTTGGCAAATTTTGCAGAATTACCAGGAGGCCGAGCCTCCCGCCGCCCCCTCCCTGGATCCTTCCGCGCCTTCAATCGTAATCATCATACTTATCTTATTACATTAATGACAGGGCGTATTCACGTATTCACTTCAGGTGTGGATCTAATCCATGGTTACTTGGTATGATGATCCTTACTTCATGCTCTTGAGCTAAACTAGGATTAAGTGCAGAAACTTGCGTCTCCAGTCCACCAGGTGCAAGAAAAAGTAATGTTATTATGCAAAAACTGGAAGCAATCTCAACAATACAGTCAAACAACATAAAATGTGCACTATATAAACAGGAGTCAAGAATTGTTTACATCAATTTGCTGCCAACTGAGGGCATAGCTCCTATGGTGGTCGGGCTGCTTCTCCTAAAGGCCGGGCGTCGAAATGGTGACCCTTGAGCTGAAATGTTATTCCAAACACGTATGGACCTTGGGAAGTATGCAAACTTATATTAGAGCTGTAGTTGTAGTTGGAATCTGGGTAATTAAGTTGATGATCATTTCTTGAGATTTATGTACGGAACAACACACGTTGGTAACCGTGGATTATTGACAAATTGGTGTAAAGTTGAAGAACATTACTTGTTGCCAGAGGTGTCTAACTGAAAGACTCCCATCCAAGTTGTTTGAATGAGTGAAGAAAACTTGGTCGTGCGCTGCCGCTATATCTGCAAACACAAATCTTGCTCCTGCTCCGAACTTGCTTGAGCTTGTCCCTAAGGTTTGTATGTGGGTTCCAATTCTCTGAGATGCATATTTCTAGGCATCGGACGGACGAGGGACTCATAGGCCGCCTTCTTGACGTCTTTTGAAGGAGTTAATGTTCTGCGTAAGAGACCCAGAGTGCTGTTAGATTTTTATGATGATGTGATCACATGAGTTGGGGGGTTCCAGCGGAATCATTTGACTGGATATGCCAAGCATCATCGTGCTGATCAACAATAGTCAAGACTGCTGCCAAGGATGGTGTATTGGAAGCGAATCGGCGACTGATGGGAACCAGGGTTTAAAAAAAATGTTGGGCACTTCTTCCTAACCCTCACAAAACACCTTTTCCAGGGGACCGCATCGGCTAACTCTACTCACACCTAATGACAGATCCTCACGATATTCCAGAGCACGGCTGCCATACGTTGATCAAATCTCCTCAGGCACTGTACCATTATTGTGTAGTCCGCCTGATCATCACCAAACCAGCCTACCCACACGCCAGACTCTCCGTGTTCTGTCGGATCAGCGTGTCCGTCCCACGCTCTGTCATACACAGCTGTAACCCGGAGGCAATGGGGGACGGGGGGGCTCACAGGATAGGAATTGTCACGAGGGCGGCGACAGACCTGCGAGAAAAAAAAGGATAGACGAGTAAAGCGTAGCAAAAGGAAGTCAACGGTCGCAGGGCATACACGTCGACGCACATCAAGAGCTAAACGTCCTCTGATCTTCGACTACACTCCCTCATTCAAGATAGCTTAGTGCGAGTGTTTTATCACTTCTATTCACTGCATTCGCTTCCAAGTGAAAAAAATATCAATTGCTTGCCTCCTGCTGTGTTTGTGAGATTTTGTGGGGTTGAGGGGTTAAAGACCCATAGCTATTGCTAGCATGGCTACTGGTGAGTCACCTATATACTACTTACAACTACGCTTGTTCACGTCACATTGATCACCTTCGTCTGTCTACCTACCTCTCACACCCGCTTCGTATGACTACATGTATACCCAGTGTATTGAAAAAACCAGGATGGGTGCCACGGATCGCGGTGCGGAATAAGCCAATCCAGAATCAGTACAAAAACAGTGACTTATTGAAAATCTTACATTTGATATACTGAGTCTAGCTACTACGACTAACCAAAGTTTTAAATCCGGTTTTAAATCCCCGGTCAACGGGGGTGGCCACGTATTCGAGGTTTCAGACATTCTAGCACACACCGCGGCCTTACTCCTTCCTTTTCCATTTCACCCTATTCCAATGCATCCTTCTCAACTCCACCCAACCCTCCTACCTCCTCCTCCATCTCCACTCTCAATTGGGTCTCTGGCATTCACGGCTCTCTCGCGCAAGCGCAAAAGGGGCCCGTCGAGAGGGGGTCGGGCACAGGCGCCCCCCGACTGAGAACGAGGGACGGCGGTACTGCCCCTCTGTATATCCTCTTTCAGTATTATACCACACAATTGTTTCCATTGACTGATCGCTCATTCATCGTTACCTCGTAATGTCTCTAAGCGTACGCGAACGCGGTTGGGTCAAATACGCCGTCACGTGAACCTGTGAAATACCGTTTTATACTGCTGCCGTGACGACGCCGAAAGTTTTCAAATTCTGCGAAATTCACACTGATTTGAATGTCTGATTTAATTTTAGTAAATAATATTAGTAATAAAAAGTAGGTATACATCCATGAACAGGTTCATGTCATATACTTTCTGGGTATGAACTTTGTTTTTGCACTACACAGCGTTCATACCCAAATCACTATGCAATGAACCCCCTAATCATGGTAAAACTGAACGATTTGACACAGTGATTTCTTTCTTAATCACACAAAAATCAAATCCCAACATACCATGGTGTCCTGTGCCTTAATTGCTCAGACTACCCAGTTGTGAAGTGTTGAGAGACCAAAGTCGAAGGGAACCAGCCGTAATCCCAACATATAGGCCAGGCCTAGAAACTTCGTTCACTTGGTCCCTTTTAGTTCACACAGATCGAATCTGTGGTTTAAAGAAGTCCTCTACCACATACCGCAGCTAATGGCAGGTGCGTTAAAGCGTGTTTACTTTTCCTATTTACAAATTTTATCGTGCTCGTTAAAAACCCTTTTCAAATGTAGTTATTCATTCGTTTATGCCCCAAATATGCATGGTTCCCAAGGGGGGGGGGGGGGAGTTTTCATGAAAACTAATACACATACATATTTGTCGATTTAAATCGCCATAAACGGCAAAATTTGTGTGGATTTTCCGAACATACTCTGGGTCGTCCACACATGGCGATGTTGTCAAACTTCCCGTTTAAATAATATCAAGTGACGAAATCATGTCAAACTCCTGTTTACACAAGGGAGACTATCCAGTTTTTCATGATTGCACATATCCCGAAATTCATCATTTCCATTACCAACAATACGGATAGCACTTCGCACATTGCAGGTTTGGCGAGAATATTTTCCAAATATATCGTGAGATAAACACTCGCGCAGACTAGTGAACCTCGTGTAAATCATGGCTCAACGAAATGGGCTTTTTCATCACAACTCTACGGCAGAATACAACATAGGTCTTACTTATCTATTATTAACAATCATTTTTAAAATTGAACAATAATAAAATATGAATGGTGTATTACCATTGGCAAATTTACACAGGCCTTTTCTCTGCGGCAAACTTCTTATTTTATTTTACCAAGTGGAATTTGACGTTTAAGTGGTGCAAATGATTTCCAATAGCAGGAATGTTTAAAATGACCCACTGGAGTGGTACATCCTTGTCTACAAAAGCGTGTTTAATCAACAAACATTCAGACTCTGTGTAGTGAAAACGATCCAGTTGCTTTTTTTTCTTTTTTTCAATTACGAGCTTTCAATTTTTTGAAAACTCTTCGTGATGTTTTGGAAGTGTAACAATTGTGTCTACGTGATTCAATGGTAATAATGACACTATTTTGAAGAATGGAAACAAGTCCATCAACCGGGTAAAATCAGGTATGTAATTGTGGTGTACGCACGCTTTAAAAACGCAATGCATGACCCCCAATCGTCTGTGTCATAGGGTTATATCCTATACCCACTGCCACAGAATTCGATCTGTGTACGTTAGGGTCACTTTCACGGATGTAAGCATAAGCTTGCACCGTTGTATTTTAAAAATCGAGCTTGTAGTTGTAGGGAGTCTAAGACATCAAGTTTTTCATCTGCACGATTTCTTTTATTTTTTTTATTTTTTTTACCAAAATTCTGACTTTGACTTTGTGGCACAGCGTAGATCCTGTTTCTTCTAGGTACAGGCGCTCAGCTGTTTATCGCATATCATCATGGGCTATCGTCGCGAAAATGGCCAGATGCAACTCGGCCGGGCTAAACCATATACATGAATTTATGATATATAGAATGTAAATTAGAGAGTCAAGGACAAGGGAAAACAATACATCCTCTTCACATGGTTACTTTAACTAACTACCACACAAAAATTATGTGTGCACCTCCTTGACATGTGTGAAGGATACTTGACCGGAAATCCAAAGCGTTCATACGTTGTCAATGCAATCTGTAAAATGCCCTTTCGCAATTTCAGATTCAAGATCAATTGTGGTATATCGGACGATCTTTGAGATAAACAAAACGCGGCACGTACAATTTCAATTTGGTGAACTTTGACGTTTTCCAACAAAATTAGTTAAACTCGGCGTCAAACAGTTTTTGCCTTTGTCATGTTGTTAAAGTGACAGAGGAGATTGTTTTTTAGGAAGGAATTTCTCTCAAATTCACTGGATCGGTGTAGACCACCTCCGAGAACGTTTGAAGGTTTATTGACAACCAGGTGAAAAAGAAAAACCGCAAACCGTGTTTGAACTTGCCTGCTATCGTACTCGTTCCCCTAGAAAGAAACCAATCGTTGACTTTCTGTCGTCACGACAGAAACTACTAAATCACCATCGTAATTACATAATACCCCTTCACTTGTATGGCGCGACTATGCGACCCCGGGAATGGGTGCTTCATTTGTCCAACGTGAGGCGGATTTACCTATACCACGACGCACCCGTGTCTCAAATATGACGCACCCTTTGCTTACAATGACGGTACTTCAATACTTTTTGTGACGCACCATTTCTTGAGGTTGACTGGGTTACACCATTTACGGTCCTAAGAACGCAACTCTGTCATGAAGACCTGCATAACTGAGTGGAAATTGTCCGAAATATCCGGCGGCGCCGTTTTTTTTTCCGTTCGTATTGACAACGCCTTTACCGAACCCAGGTAATTAACGGACATTTACTCACCTATTGTCCTCAATGTTGTGACGGACCAAAGGCTTCAATGACGGTAAACCCCCTACCCCCTGCGTCAAGAAATTTGGGTGTAAATCACCGCACCATGACGCACTTTCCCGGGGTCGCATAGTTTAGTGCGCCATAACAACTGACACAGGTGTATAAAGATGGCTTATTCGTCTTATTCACTTCATGTGATCTAATACATTGGTAGCATTCCAAATAGTAAAAACCTAGGTTTCGCGAAAAATTGGGTGGCGCTTCTTTCTTCTTTCTGAAATCTCCTCAGTCTCTTTCTCTTTAATGTCATATTTAATAGCTGCCATGAAGGAATTGAGACCGTTCATAAAACCAAGTAAGAGACCTTTTTGTGAAAACGGCAAGTTCACATTGAAATTGTACAGTAGCGGCGTTTTGTTTATCTCCAAAGACCGTCGGATATTACCCACAGTGCATCTTGAATCTGAAATGATCACGTACCTACTCTAATTTTCTCATTTACATTTTTTTTTACAATTTTATTACTGGACGTAGACGCCCCTTGAATTATACCACTGGCCAATCTGATCGTTAAGCGGTTGAGTCCGGAAGAAATGAGAATAAGGGGAGTGGTAAAGGAGTCAGAGAACACGGAAGAATGGAGGATGAGGGAGGAAGAAAGAGTGGGGAAGTGAGGGTAATGGTAGGAGAGAAGGAGAAAAAAGCCAGGGAGGAAGAGGGATGGATGCTGTGAGTGATGGGAGGAGGATTAGACAAAGGAGGAGATAAACGCGTTAGAAATAACAACTAAAGGGGGGAGGGGTGGAATAGGAGGAGGGGGTAGGAGGACGGACGGGAGGTGAAGGGGTAGGTGGGGGGGCGACAAAAAAAAGCGAGATGGGATGAAGAAAGGGGGAGTGTTGAAGGATTAAGGGCGGAAGGCAGAAGGAGGGTAGTGGAGGTAGGTGTTAACAGGGGGGAAAGAGAAGTAGGAAAGGGTGAAGCATAGAGGGAAAAAGAGGGAGAAGGCGGGGGGAGAAGGGGCGGGAAAAAGTGAGAAAACGTAAACATCGGAGGTGAGAGAGAGAAACGGGCTAGGGGGTTTATAGGGATGAGAGTGGGAAGAGGGAGGGAGGAGGAGTGGAGGATGAGAAGAATAAGAAGAAGAGCAAGAAGAAGTATTGGGGAATTGAGAGGGGGATGAGGTTGCGAGGGCTATTTAGTTACTGGACTAGACTCCTTAATTATAACTGCCAATCTGATCGTTACTTACCGGGAAAATTTACTATAAGTCTAGGTGAAATGCTCTAGACACTTCACACCAACAAATAAATATCAATTGTGAGTGCCTCGAAATCTAATGGAATGAAAATCACGGCTAGCTAACGGATCTGGTCACAGGCCTGTCACAAATCGCGAAAATTACAAGGGCGCACACCACCAAGTAAAATGATCCATTGTAATGCACGTAAATGGTAAAAATGGCTTAATAGGAATCTATGCGCTCCCCACCAAATAATCCTCCTATTGAAATACACTCGACGCTAAAAATGACTTAAAATTAGTTCAAATTATGTCAACCCCACGTGAGCAACCATAATGATTCACTGAAGATAATTGTTATCCAAAAGAGGGATGTGTTGGCGGAGCACCCCATCTTGTGCTATTGAGTTTGTTCAAGATGTTTATGGGGGCACAGTACAAATGGTCTGCCTATATATATGAGGGCATCAATGTTTATAAACACAAGTTAGCACCTGTTCTACATGACATGTTAGAGGTGCGACAAATATGCCCAACAGTTACAGCATTCAAGTAGCCTTATATCACGCACTCAACGGTCCACGCACGCCTTAATGGAGCGCGATTTAAAAGCACAAGCCCTGCATGTGTCTCACGCATACTGCCGGGCAGTCTTTGTTCGTTGCCGCGTTGACAGTCACATGTCAAACTCAATCTATTGAGGGGGCGCGCCATGCTATTCACCACTTTGATGTTAATAACGCAAGCGGGCTAAAAAGTGCAAAGGCTTAGACAGATTCTACTGGTCTTTCTTCATTACGGGAGCTACAAATCGCACAATATCCACATGGACGATAGAATTGATGTCAACTTGCATAACATTAGAACAATCAGTTTTTCATTCATCGCAAACCAAGATACTGCCGCGGAAGTGCACGGGTGGTCATTCCTATCGATATGAGGGATGCGAGGGTGGTAAATCACTATTGGCGTTTTTTAATGTGAAATAACGTGAAAAGGAGATGGGTCAACCACCATATTCAGCAAATTTCTAAAATCCCAGAAAAAGGCTCTTTAATTTTGATACAAAACACGATTCCCTCAAGTAGTGCAGAGTTGTTGTAGTTTAACCGGAACACCGTACAAAAATGCGTGTATCCCTAGTGGGCGAGTCATTAGTGGTGCGCTCCCTTATTAGAGACGCTTATGATCGGACGTGCTCGGTGGTAAATACTACTAAATACCGCAATATTTGATTTTTGAGAGGTTTGTGATTGTTATTTCGGGTAAAAAACTGTGCGTAGTCTCCAATGAAACTTCAAGATTTAATAATGTGATACAAGAGAGGTTTAGGCAAAATTTTCAAAAGTACATCAATAGCGTGTATAAGACCTTAAGCTATCATACGACAGTAAGCTAGCTAGGCTAGAATCTTGAGGCTAGTATGTATGAGTTTACCGATCGACCCCTGGTTGTGATTTAATATAACCCGTTTTCTAATGTTTTCCTGTTATTGTGTTGTTACTGATGTACCCTTCAAATACATAATTTTTGATAAAAAACTCCGGAAAAAAAAATCCAAAATCAAACAACGACAAAGTTGATTTCGGTGGTGGTGTGGGGGGGGGGTGCACCCAGCATGCATAAGACCATTTGGCCATAATGCACTACGTGTTCAAATATATGATGGCGGTTCCACTTCTGCTCCATAACATATTGCCACATTTAAAATTAGAGGTGCCAATCAGAACTTTTTCCTAAATAGACCTTCTAAAAAATGGTTCTAAGTAGAACTAAAAATGGGAACATTTCGTTATGTGCATGCAGCTCCATTTATGTTCTTGGAAACAGTAGGTCTAGCGAAAGAACCTGGTCTGGTTAGAAGCATGGATCAAACAGAGATCTGTAAGCGTTTAAATAAGGGTCTTTTTCGAAGGAAGCTTTCGGCCTTTTTAAGTCCGTATCTACGACCGGGACCGGGCCCGAACACCCAGTCCTTGTTTCTTGTCGGGAAACCAACCTCCACTGAAAATATGGATAACATGGGCCTGCGGCTGCAAAGTGTGTCCTGTTATTGCGCGTATGCGTTTGCATAGGTAACCACGCAGAGTACGCATTGGGAAAACTTTCTTCCTTAAAAGATAATTTGTGGGTGTTTTTGTTTTTCCCTGATGGGCTAAAATAGCTTATATGCATTAATTTTAAGAGACTACAAACTTTTATATTTCCATAACACGTCGAATTAACAACTCATACTTGGAGGAACATGAGTGAACTGTAATATAGCTCATTTGAGTGTATTTTTTGCACATCGATGTTTCTTATATCCAGCAAACTTACGCAATCTAAACGTCATTATTTTTCAAATATATCCCTTTTTTTCAGAATACTTTTTACAATAGGCAGCATATTTTGGTACCAGTAACCTCTCAAGATATTACGTGTAAAGACGTATTTATTCATCATCTCTTTATAAATTCATCACCACATGAGCGCACACCAATAAAACCCGAATGGCGTTTTGCTTACAGGACCACTTCCGGCAGATTTCATAAACTTGATAACGATTTTAAAAGCACTTGTCAGTAAGCAAATACAAGAGCAATTGCATTCAAATTTGGGCCAGTTTACTTAAAAACAACCAAATTAGAATTACATGAATAACTTATTTGTTAAACTCTCGTCACTATGGGTGTTCTAAGGGGGCGCACCACTACTTCCCCACGTTTTATGTAATAACGCAAGTGGGCTAAAAAAGTGCAAGGCCTAGACAAGAGTCTCCTGGCATTTCTTCATAACGGGAGCGACAAATCGCAATGATATCCACATGGACGATAGAAATTGATGTCAACATTGTGCGCATAACATTAGAAACAAAATCATGTCTCATTCATCATCGCAAACCCAAGAGACGGCCGCGGATGTGCACGGGGTGGTCATTCCTAGATATGAGTGCATGCTGTGGTGGTAAATTCAGCTATTGCGTTTTTAATGTGACAAAAACGTGAAAGTAGATGGTCAACACCATATCAAGCAAATATTTCTAAAATCATCCTCAGAAAAAGAGCGCTTTAATTCTTGATACCAACACGATGTCTCAAGTATTGCAGGGAGTTGTGTAGTCTAACCGGAACCCTTACAAAAATGCTTGTATTCCTATGGGAGATTCTTAGTGGGGCGCCCTCCCTGTCTAAGAGAACGCTTATAGCGGACGTGCTCGTTGGTAACTACTACTAAATACCTGCAAATATTTGATTTTTGAGAGGGTTGTGATTGGTATTTCGGGTAAAAAACTGTGCGTGAGTCTCAAAGGAAACTTCAAGATAAATTAGAATTGAGCAAGCAGAGGTTTAGTGAAAATTTATCAAAATGTACATCAAGGCTTGTATAGGACCTAAGCATCATTACGAACAGTAGGCCTATGCTAGGCTAGATCTTGAGGCCAGTAATGTATGAGTTTACCGATCGGCCCCTGTTTGTGCTTACTTATAGCCCTTTTTCTAATGTTTTTCCTGTTATTTGTGTTTCTTAACTACTGAGGTACCCCACGCTTCAAATACATAAGTTTTTGATAAAAAACTCCGGTAAAAAATCCAAAAATTCACGACAAAGTTTGAGTTCGGTGGTGGTGGGGGGGGGGGGGTGCACCACAGCAAGTGCAGGAAGACCATTAGTCCTTATGCACTTACTTTTAATATAATATTGATGCGGTTCCACTTCTTCTCCATAACATTATTCATCCATTAAATAGAGGTGCCAATCAGAACTTTTTCCTAATAGAACCCTTCTAAAAATGGTTCTAAGTAGAACTAAAATGGGAACATTTTCGTTATGTGCACGCAGCTCCATTTATGTGTTCTTGAAACATGTTAGGTTCTACGAAAATAACCTGGTCTGGTTTAGAAGCATGGATCAAAACCGAGAGATGCTGTAGTCGCGTTTAAATAAGGGTGTCTTTTTCGAGAGAACATTTCTGCCTTTTAAGTCCGTATCTACGACCGGGACCGGGCCCGAACACCCAGTCCTTTTTCTTGTCGGGGAAAACCAACCCCATGAAATAAAGATAACAGTGCGCCTGCGCCTGGCAAGTTTGGTCTGTTATTGCCGTCGTAATGGCGTTGCATACGAACCCCACGCAGATTCGGCATTGGAAAACTTTCTTCATTAAAAGAATTTAATTTGTGGGTGTTTTGTTTGCCCTGATGGTCCTAAATTAGACTTATATCATATTTTTATTAAGAGGCACTAACTAAAACTTTGTATATTTCCATAACAAGTCGAATTAACAACTCATACTGGGAGGAAACATGCGTGAATCTGTAAATATCGCTCATTTAGTGTATTTGTTTTTTGGCACGCTCGATGTTCTTATACGCAAGCAAACTTACGGAGCAATCTAAACGCAAATTATTTTTAAAATATCCCGTTTTTCATGAACTACTTTTTAAAATAGCATCATATTTTGGTACCAGTAAACTCCTCAGATATTAGCGTGTAAAGACGATTTTATTCATCATCTCCTTAATATTCAATCAGCAAACAAATAGGTGCAGCACCAAAAAACCCCGATAGCGGTTGCTTACAGGACTAATTCCGGCAGATTTCAGAACTGTTAACGATTTTTAAGCACTTGTAAAAAGAACTACAATAGCAATTGGCATTCAAATTTGCCAGTTTACTTAAAACAATATTCGAAATTACATGAATAACTTAGTTTTTAAAACTCTCGTCACTTTGGGTGTTCTAATGGGCGCACCACTAATTCATCCACGTTTTTTATGTAATAAACGCATCGCTAAAAAAGTTTCAAGGCGTATACAAGAATTCTACTGTTCTTTCTTTCTTCATAACGGGAGCTAACAAATCGCATGATATCCACATGGACGATAGAAAATTGATGTCAACATTGCATAACATGGCAAACAACATCAGGTTTTATAGCAAAACCCAAGATACGGCCGCGGATTTGCACGGGTGGTCATTCCTAGATATGAGTGATGCTGGGTGGTAAATTCAGCTATTACATTGCGTTTTTAAGGTGAAAATAACGTGAAAAGTAGATTGTCAACACCATATTCAAGCAAAATTTCCTAAAACCATCAGAAAAAGCGCTTATTTTGATACCAACCGATGTCCTCAAGTATTTTTTACAGGGAGTTGTGTAGTGTAACCGGAACCCGTACAAAATGCGTGTATTCCTATGGGTGAGTACATTAGTGGTGGCGCTCCCTTATAAGAGAACGCTTATTATCGACGTCCTCGTGGTAATACACTAACTAACCTTGAAATATTTTGATTTTTGAGAGGGTTGTGATTGGGTATTTCTGGTAAAAAACTGTGCGTGAGTCTCAAATTACACTTAAGATTTAAATTTTAGATTTGATCAGCAGAGTTATGCAAAATTTTCAAAATGTACTCAATGCTTGTCTAAGACCTAATACTATCAGTACGACATAGGCCTAGGCTAGGCTAATCTTGAGGCTAGTAATGTATGAGTTTACCCGATCGCTCACCTGTTTTGTGATTTTTTTTTTATATAACCATTTTCTAATGTTTTTTCCTGTTATTGGTGTTTCTTACTGATGTACCCCTTCAAACATAAGTTTTGATAAAAAACTCCGTTAAAAACATCCAAAAATTCAAACGACAAGGTTGATGTTCGGTGGTGGTGTGGGGGGGGGGGGGGTGCACCATAGCAGTGCAGAAGACCATTGGGCCTATATGCACTTACGTGTTAAAATAATATTGATGCGGTTCCACTTCTGCTTCTCTAAACATTAGTGCACACAATTAAAATTAGAGGTGCCAAGAACTTTTTCCTAAATAGAACCCTTCTAAAAATGGTTCTAAGTCAGAACTAAAATGGAACATTTCGTATTGCATGCAGCTCCATTTATGTTCTTGAAACATGTAGGTTCTACTACTAAAGAACCTGGTCTGGTTAGAAGCATGGATCAAAACAGAGATTCTGTAGTCGCGTTTTAATAAGGTGTCTTTTTCGAGAGAAGCTTTCGTGCCTTTTTAAGGTCCGTATCTACAACGTGGACCGGGCCCACCACCCGTTCCTTGTTTCTTGTCGGGAAACCAACCCCATGAAAATATGAAACAGCGCCTGCGGCTGGCAAGTGTGTCTGTTATTGCGCGTAATGCGTTGCATATGTAACCAACAAATTTACGCATTGGGAAAACTTTCTCTTAAAAATTAATTTGTGGTGTTTTGTTTTGCCCTGATGGGCCTAAAATAGGACTATATCATTAATTTTAAGAACAAAAACTTTTGGTAGATTTTCCATAACACGTCGAATTAATAACTCATACTTGGAGGAAGACATTAGTGAAAGTTGAAATATTAGCTCATTTGAGTGTATTTTTTTTTGCACCTCTTCGATTTTCTTATACCAAGCAAACTTACGCATCTAAACGGTAAAATTATTTTTAAAATATCCCTTTTTTTCATGATACTTTT
>JAMKCH010000542.1:0-141881 GCA_023653785.1 Ophioderma brevispina | reverse complement strand
CCTAAAAAATCAAAAAAACTAAAAAATTGAATTTCGTATTTGCTCCTATACGGAAATTAAAAATTTCAACATTTTGTACCAAAGACAAACATTTCTTCAAGGCTTATCATTTAGATGGGATATCTTTGATGAAAGCTTTACATCAAGACAAAAATCAGTACTTTCGATGTTTTAAGCAGGACACCCGATATGTGAAATCTCTGTTGCACCTTTAATGTTATTGGGGCTGCAGTATTAGTGGAGGACCACGTAGCAATATACGTTGCGCGTGTGTATGTGTGGATTATGTGTGGATGTGTGTTGTGTGTCACTAAAATGTTAAGTTTTTTTAAAAATTGACCTCATTGAAAGTGAAGTTCAATTGGAACAAACTTTGTCATAGGGGCACCATGGGATTCCTCATATGTGGACGTTCAAAGGTCATGGCGAGCAAAGTCATGTGAGGTCAAGTTGAAAATAGGCTAAAAATGTTAAAATTGACCTCATTGAAAACTTGAGTTCAATTGGAACCAAAACTTGAGTCATAGGGTCCCTCATGGATCCCTTACCCCGAGGATGTCATTTCCACTTTGTTCTAATATTTCAAGTCAAGGGGAGCAAGTTACCCCCAACGAATGTTATTCACTTTGTTCCAATATTTCAAGCCAGGAGGAGCAACTGCCCATCTATATGGATTATTACATTGTCCCAAAAATATTTCAAGTTAAGGGAGCAACTCCCCCCCCCACCCTCTATGAATGTTATTCTATTTGGTTCCCAATATTTAAAGCCAGGGCGTAGATGCAAATTCCCCCTCCATAATTTTATTCCACCGCCCCAATATTTCAAGCCAGGAGAAGCAATTCTCCACCAATAATGTTATTCCACTTCGTTCCACATTTCAAGGAGGGGGACAATCGATCCCAGAATGTTATTCCATGTCCAATATTCAAGCCAGGTGGGAGCAATGCTCACCCATGAATGTTACTCACTTTGTTTCCAAATATTTCAAGCCAGGGTAGAACCCCCCCCCCCCCCTAAAATGATTATCCTTGCCCCATATTTTAGCCAGGGGAGCAACTGCCCTGCAATATTTCTATTGTACCAATATGTAAGCCCGCGGAAGCAAATGCACAAACACTCCAATGGACAAGCCTGCAGTATGTTAACTGCCAGATATGATAGCCTCCAAAGTACATCATATGGAAAATTGGGTTAAAGCATTTGAAAAATGTCCCAAAAAGAATTTGCAGATAAATCCCCTATGATCTGAAAGAAATAAATGAAATGAGAAAGTGGGCACTTGGACACTTACTAGGTCTACAACGTGCATGGAACGGTGCAACTCAGCCTGACCAGCTCTATGTAGCAAATACATTTAACAACGCACATCTACCGGGGAGCAACCTCTCAAACATCTATCAAGCTAGATTGGGAGGGATGGAGGGAGGATAGCAGACTTGAGCGCAATCCCCCGGGGTTGCCTATCATTGATGGTGGAAAAACCAAACTTTGTAAGTGCTTACCAATAAACACACCACAGCGATAGAGAGGAAAAGAGAAGCGCCGGTTTGGAGGGGGCAATTCAGAGAGATAGGAGATTCACACGAGAGATTTTATTGTCATATGATTTTTCTTCCTGTTTCAGATTTTATTCTTGTTTAGATTTTTCTCTTTTTCTATGGACAGACATAAAGCTCTTTTTTTCCCCAGGTTATAGTTTCTCTGAAGCTTCAATGTTAATCTTAGAGGCAGTATAAGGATTTAAAGTAAATCTATTTAGGAGGTAAACAAACGACTCCAAAATTGACACTAGAATATAGGAATAATGATTACAGTGGAAAGTAATGGATCCTAATCCTCTGGTAGGCACTCTCTGAGTGAAGTTAATTTGGGTGGAACATGGCCAACAGGTAAGGCATTTTCAGTGTATATGCCATAGAAATAATAAGTTACAACAGACTGCGTAGAAGGCGGGGGGGGGGGGGGTAGTATAAACACTGGGTTAAAATTAATACCTAGTAATTCAACTGCAGTATTATATAGTCTTATTTTAGCTTATTTGCCAAGATAACTCACACAAAATGCAAAGTCCTCCTGATTAGCTAATTATCTATATAGTTCCAGGAAGTTAAGAGTTGAGTAAGATTAAGTTTTCTCTAGCAGACGACAAAATTTCCTCACTGACGACGCACAACACTTTCAAAGGTCATATTTTGCGACGTGACTGGGTTCCAAATCAGTCGGCGTCACTCTGGGCAATGCAATAAGTATGAATTGTAGCCTCCATGTCTCAGTGAGTAAACACACACTACATGGCCTCAAAATATTAAGTTAGTAGTACGGAGGAGATCTCCTCTGCATATGTGTGCTGGCCAGAGAGTGATGATCTTGACAACTTAAAGGCCCAGACACAATGCCTAGACAAGATTCAAACTTATGAAATGGACCCTAGTGCAATAAATTCACAATTTGAAAAAAAAATGGGTGTTACATTTTGGAAAAAGAGGAGTAACTAATATATTTTCTTGTTAGTTTCATTTCTTGCCCGAAGCAGATGCTGACATTACTGCCGGCGTAAGAGTTGCTGCTCCCCGCCTTTTGAATGCCTTACCCTTTGAGCTCCGTACCCAAGGACAACGTAACCATTTCAGACACCACTGAAATCTCACTCTTCCCTATTTAGTTTTTTAATTCTTTCTATTCTTTATAGCGCTGCCTACAATGAAAATGTGCTCTATAAAATTCACTGATGATGATTTGATTACGATAATAGGAAGCGATGGACACCTTCAGACCTAACACTAGCCCTATAGATAAATCTATCGCCCTCTACCAACACCCGGGCTTGTTAGCGCAATTTGTTAAGGGTGCCGTCACTAGTAATAGGGGTTGCTGGTTAGAGTCAGGCCAAGCGCAAATGTTTTTTTTTCAAACAGTCGTGTGCGCTGTCTCCATATCCAGGAAAAGCAGTAATAAACATTCATTACTGCCAGACATTTATCAAATGCAAAGCAAGCATCATCAGCTCCAAGTACATGTGTAATCCCGCTTAGCCCCCTGTCACTTGTCAGATTCACCCCCCCCCCCCCCCCCCCCCCCCCCTATATTTTCGGTAGACGTGTCATATACAGGGAGTCAAAAAAAAGTACAACCAATGAGTGAGTTTTCATGGAAAAACCCTTACGCTATCATCTATTTATTTGATAAGTACATCGTGTTTTGTACTCTCATATAAACATTACGGGCATTAAATTGATTAACTGCGTTCAAAAGTTACAGTTGCGGAAGTGATAGTACCCGATGTGAAAGATCGAACAAATTACACGCTAGAGTAACCCAAGAGTATGCTTGGTTTTACGTTGAGGTTTGGGATTTGCAGCATATCTCCATACTTACATGGTTGGAATAAATGTCAGGGACAACAAGTGACGTAACCAGTCTGTGGGTGAGGCGTGGGGGGGGGGGGGTTAAGGGCGGGAATATGCACAAATCTTTGCCCCCTCATGGCCCCAATAGAGATCAGAACAAGTCATAAATTGATAGAATTGACAGGTTGCCGTATTCACCTTTGCAAAAAGTGTTAGTTAAATGGTTCCATCTCCTCGGTCCCCTCCAATGAAATGTCTGGTTACATCATGAGTAAGACTGTATTTTTTTTTTTTTTTTTTAAATGAAACCAGATACAATATCAAATAATATTTAATTAAATCACTTTTTGGACTGAACCAACAATTGCAGCAATCTTTTCACTTACTTGATTTCCACGCTAGTAACACTTTCAAAATACGTGTATATCGGGATGGAAACAGATAAAGCATTCCAGTGAAAAAATATCATGTTAATTTTATCTTAAGTATTCTACATAATCATTCAACACATGTCCTGCGCAGCATTTGAATACGGCGCCCAAAGAAATCAACCTGTTAATATATTTTGAAGCCTCGCGCACGTATACTCAGTCTCATTGGTACAGTCAGTGTACAATTTGTTCGGTGCAGAAAAGGGATACCTTTACAAAAAAGAAATGTAGGCCATTTGATTGAATGGGCTTGATAGATTTGAAAATTTAAAATTATGTTGAATGAAAGCTGATTAGTTAAAGACTATATCTAACAAGGAATTAATTTGGTTAAAATCTTTAAGATCTTCTTCATAAAAAAAATCCCTCATTTGGTTGTACTTTTTTTGACTCACCTCTGTAGAAGCACTTACTGCTAACATCATACAGCATGACGGGAATCAATTGTAATACCTCATTTGGCATCAATGGGACTTCTTATTAAACGTCTACCTATTTTAACATACAGCCATGAAGTTTATACAATTCTGAATGCTTTTTAACTGTGGTCAAAAACAGATAGAAAACTGTGAATTCTGGCAAGGATGTCACCACCTTGATTTTTGTGACGGACTTGCCTGGAAACTCTTGCTGTATTTTTATTGTTTTTACAGCATGTCACACAATTTATTTTCCAAATTAGGGGGGGGAAGATTTCAGTAATGCTTTTCATTAGGTCTAATATTTTTTCTTGACCATGTGTCCCTTTAACAGCAGACTTTTCAGAAGAAGCGCCCCCAATTTGTTTCAAAACTGATGCTTTTGCATATTTGGAATGCTTACAAATGTATTAGATCACACTTGAGTGAATAAGCATATCCGTCTTTTCTTTAATAGATGATGAGTTTAGCAGTTTTTCTATGAACGATTACCCTACGGCAATGTCAACCAAAGTTTTGCGTTTTTTGCTTTTGTTCTATCTTTGTCACATGAACCTTTCTAACAATCTCAGT
This sequence comes from Ophioderma brevispina, assembly GCA_023653785.1. Lineage (NCBI taxonomy): Eukaryota > Metazoa > Echinodermata > Ophiuroidea > Amphilepidida > Ophiodermatidae > Ophioderma > Ophioderma brevispina. The sequence continues at coordinate 137,108 of JAMKCH010000542.1, read as the reverse complement.
AGGTGCTCCACAACGATCAAGTATAATTATTATAACATATTGTTTTCTAAAAATCTCCTGTCACTTTAAGGTATCCATCTTGGCGTTTCTACATGTTCACTCGGACACATGCCCAACAAATTGTACTCTATTTGCTAGGTAATTTACTCAATTTGCTTATTTTTGAGTATATGTGGTAGCAACAGTACTACCACACAGGGGCTTCTTGTAATAGACACGGGCTACACCTAAGTAAATCATTAATCCTTGAGGCATTAACTACCCTATCAGTTATTCACCCCACGAGTCAAATATTTGAAACTTGCCGGAATAGCTTTCAAGTGAATAACAAGTCTGTAGAATTCTCATTTGTGACTTTTGGCAACTGAAAAGGTGATAGCAAGGAAGAAAATAGCAGTGCTCAAAGATATGGATCTCTATTCAATTAAGTGTTGCAGTAAGTGTCCCTGCAGACAGGAATGACTAAAATTTTGAAGAAAGCACTGATAGTGGTGCTTTAAAGTGCTTTGTTCCGATTTATGAGTATTGTGTTTTCTACTTGATGAGAGCATAGCAACTTGACATACACTCCGTCAATACCGTGGAACAACTTGCGGTTTTGATGGTAGACGCAATTAAGCAGTTTGCAAAAGCCTATTCAATACTGCGCAATTTGATGGTTAACACTAAAGGCGTTTTTTTTCTTATATCTTGGGAATAAAAACAAAAAAAAAATGGATTTGAGGCTCAAATTTCAAGCCGACAATGAGAAAAATACGTCCTGTCATCTGATATCAAATCGATCTACTCGGGTAAATCGGGTGGTCCCAAAGACGATCGAACACGCACCTTTATAGCCCCGAGTACCACCCCATGGGTACCACATCACCAGCAGTAGAAGTGGTGGTGGTGGTGGGGGGGGGGGTAATCTTCCACCTAGGTATCCCGGAAATTGGGTTGTCCATTCTCCGATAAAGTGTTCAAACGTCCGTTTTTAGGTGGTCGCTCACAGTCCATGCACATTTAAAGGCCTTTGTTTTTGGCCTTTAGATGAATGTTTAGATCTAAATTATGACTTAGGAGTATAATGTTTATTTTCAATGATCCGGACTGGATGTTGTAACCGGATGAGATATCAGCACTAAGGCTAAAGATGCTACTTCTTAGCTTTTCGTCCATGTAGCCAGCCCAAATCCGTTCTTGAAAATGTGTCCCCGGCGCGTTACACAAGAGCGCATATCAAAGATTGCATTGCATTTTTATCAGCCACCCCTCCTATTATGCCACTAATATGGTAAGTTTAAACAAGAAAATATGTGGATTATAAAGTTTGCAAGAGTTCTCTGAGAGTGTTCGCCAAGACTTGCAGCCAGATACATTACGATAATTCGAATGGATACAAAATTGCTAAAAATAAACAATCCCTATGTTCCAATAAGTGATAAATCGAGAAGATGTCATGTTATATTTCATGTTTTTGCATAAAAATCTGGTTTCAACGTAACAATTTCGCATCCTAGTAATGAAGAATACCTCTGTTCCTTTCATACCGTCGACAGATCTTTGGTCTCCCTCCTGGCTACGAAACTCTTGTACTATGGCGTGATATAAGTCGAATACCACACCCATGCTTTAGTATGAAGGCATACCTGATAACGTATAGAGACTAAGTCGGTACTATGACGTACTTTCATCAAGAACAGCATGACTAAGAAAAGGCCCGACAGATACGTTACCCAGATGCGTTACTTAAGTGTTAACGTTAGGCCATATACTAAAATCGGATATATTTTTAAGATCACCCAGGCATTGGTTACGTGTTCTGAGAATATTAAAGTTTACGATTTTCAATGATTTTCAGGAATTCATTAAGTTGATATTTCGTCATTTGGAGACCAAACTTTTAAAACACTTTTAACGGAGAATGGCCCCGGGTACTCCCATGCAACTGAGCTTTGAGCTGTGTGATATTTTTAGTAATATTTTTTATCCCTTATAAACCTTTGGTCACATGTGTTATATAATTTTTCTACCTTGCCTACCAATAATCTGCCCCTGCTTGGCGGCTTAACCCTAAAGGGTGCAAACTCCCCTCATAACTCCTATGAGGGCAGGTAATTACCCTCCATGATAATATTTTCACCTATTATATCACACTCAAATTACATTGAAAAAAAGACCACTCATGTAAGACCTAAAACGGTTTTAAACTCTGGTATTAAAAGTTGGATTCCTTTTGTGGATACAAAACAGGGACCACCTACCTTGCCATCACTTAATCTGCTTCCGTTTGGAGCCCGGGTGGGGGGGGGACGGCTGGGGGAGATGTGGTTGCGTGAACATGGACTTTCCCGAAATGCACCTAAACTAGTATTTCCATCTACTAAAAAACATACCCTAAACAAGTATTTTAATCTGTTTTTGCTACATAAACAAGTCCCCCTTTTGCAGTTTTTGCTACCTGAAACAAGTAAGCAACGCATTGCGTTGATTATACCCTGTATTATCTGGCTTTGCTCATGTTTGCTTACTTCCAAAGACACTATGTTTTTTATGATTTTGATCTTGCCTTATCATCAACAATGGTTGGTTACAAAAACCATACCCTTTTCTATATTTTGCTGTTTTTGACACCTAATCAATGTTACGCGCGTACATCGCCAGTTGGAAAAAAGCGACCCTTTTTACGCGTTTTCTTGTTCACGCATCAATCCACCTTTGAATACAAGTGGCCCCCCCGGGGTTGAAGGCTTAACTTTGAAGAGGTGCACTTAACCCTGCTATTCCCCTTACAGGTCCATGGTCGATCGTAATAGCCTCCAGGAACCCCAGATTTACCAGAGTGGTCGAAAGTGTTTGGTATCAGAAGAAGCTACTATTTTCTCATTTACCCTGTGAATCTAAGGGGTAAAGGATGTTTGGTTTTTGATGTTGTAACGAAAATATGCTCCATTTTGGTCGGACCAATATAAATTTTACACATAAAAAAATTAAAAAAATTAAAAATATTTTTACTCTCATTTAAAAACGGGTTAAAATATCAGTGTGAAACTTTTACAGGTGTGGTTTGTTGGGTGAAGGGTCATTCTATCAGAATTAAAAATATATAGACTTAAATCGGGCCATCCCCCTTTAACTCTGAACGAGGTTAACTTACCTGTTTATTCCTTAACCCTATCGACACCGGCCAATTCTGTGTACGTTTATAGCATATAAGTCAGTGGCTTTAGACACAGGGTTCCAAATGCTTGCCAGGTGGGTTTGGAATCCATCTAAAAAGATACCAGCTAAGACTAGGCTTGTTTGGTACTAATTTTAGATGGCATTTTTTTCAATTTTGCTTTTTTTAATTTTTGGTTTTGTAAATTAATAATTTCGACCTTTTTGAAAACAAAATTTGATACAGTTTTGATCGTTCATCGACTGAGTCCCCGCTTGCCATGTTCAAAGAATTAAGATCCAAGAAGCTGACTTTGGTCCTATGCCATTAAGCCATTACTTTTTACATGCAGAACACTTCAACATCTTTGTCCACTAACTTAGAAATGGTTTATAAGTTAGGCTTAAGGTCCGTTCCTACTTCCACTCCAATGCAGTGCAGTGTTGCTGCAGTGCCGATATAAATTGGAACATTCACTTTCTGCTGTACTTAATGCACCCACTGCAATGCAAGTTAAAACAATTAACAAGAGTTTTTAAACACAGTCGTGCTTTCCTATATAATAATAATATATAATTGGGTTTTTTTATAAATCGCCATTCCTACAAGATCACAGGGCCGGTCTGTTGCCTATTATTATTTACTCTGCCGTCAGGAAAATCGTCACAATCATTTCGCTTCACCTTGGGTCGGCAGCAGGCCAAGCTCACAATCCTATCATCACTTAGAATGTACTATTCCCCATAACAGCTATCCGAATATCGCTTGTGTCGACGAGGCAAGTGAGATAATTGCCTTGTCCAAGTGCACAGCACATTGGCCTCAGGGGGCTGAACCCACGACCTTTGATCATGAGTTCGGTAGTCAGTATCCACCGGACCACATGTACTTTAAAAGAGCCAAGTGATCGCAACACCGGGGACCGCCTAGTATCACATAATATGAAAGAGATGCTGTAGGGAGGTGGTAGACCTCATGGGGTTAAGGTAGTGTCACAAGGTATAGCATGTTAGTGTCCATGACCAACAGGGAATTCTTCTTTTAAGCTCTATTCACTGCCGTTCTGACTTGAGACCGGACAGTCCCGGATTCAAGTCCAGTTTGGCAGGGGTTGTGGCCAGGGGAAATGGGAGGGTGGGGGGTGGGGGTCAATGACTCCAGTTTACACCCCCAGCTAAAATTCTGGGAAATTTTGCAGTTCTTAGCTCCATAACCCCAGTTCACCCACCTTCTGCAGTTTTTAGACCCCTGTTGGAGTATGTTTCAGTTCTAAAGACCTCTACTTTGTCACAAAATTCCACATATTTACTCTTCACGGCTAAAATTTGGAGTATTGTCCCAGTTCTTCAACTTCCATAACCCTAATTTGGCCCAAAATTCGTTCCCAAGTCCATAAAATTGGTTTAAAAGCCATTTCCGAAGACCCTACTTTTGACAAAAATTCAGTTTTTTCAAGCCCCCAAAGTTTGTGCTGCCCCCCTCCCAAACCAAAATTTGCACTTCCTCCTGCCTCGGGGGTTGGAAATGGCGGCTTGACTGACATGTTCCGAAAAAATCAAACCCGTTATTATTATTTTCAAAATTTCAAACTTGGGGGCTTGTGGAACGATGTGGGGTTATAAATACGGTTTCCTGTGGAACTAATTGAAGTAGTTTCTTGTCAGAAATAGGGTTTGGAGCTTGATTTGTTATCCAATTTTGGAGATAGTTTAAGTTTGGTAACGAACAGATTCTTACATACAGGTGTGGGCCCTGGAACTTAAATCAGGCTTAAAATGGGAGTGGTGTGGACTGAAAATTGCCTGCAAATGAGGTCCTATGGGTGGTCAACACACACCCTACCACTTTTCAATGTGAGCAACCCCCTCGGGACTGTGATACAACATTTTTGGGCGGCAACATCAAAATGCAATCTCAGAATCAACTGAAATTGTGGAAATCCAGGGTTTTAGAGCAAAACGGCTTCATCTGCACTAGCTGCCAGGTGGTTAGATTTGGCAGGTAATAGATACTTAATAAGAACACAACTGACAATGGCAGCTATTGTAGATGGGGTGCTTCTTGCGTACACCCTCCAATAGTCCCTTTTTTCATATTTTTAAGGAACATCTATTGACCAATAAACAAACAAAACAAAGTTTGCTAAGAAATGCACGTCTAAAGAAGCAAATCACATGAAAAGTGATACATTTGGACAATGAGTGCAACAAACACAACTTTTGGGGGCTAATTTCGGATGAAGTGTGAATAACCATTGAACTACTCGTCTCAGTAAATCCCCCGGGCCACTATTGCAAACCGTTCTGAAAAACTTGTTTCGCAGTCCCTTACATACCTTGTTATGTCAATTGTACCAATCTCTAAGATTATGAATGATTCAGCCCCCTCTTGTTTTAACTTGGAACAAATAACTCTCCTCCCCAATAGTCCACAAACGAGTATCCCCGAACAAACTGTCTCGAGTCATGTTGCTGTCTAAAAGTACAATTTCTAGAGATTATAATGCTTACATACACGAATTTAGTAAAGCACGGTGTATTGACTCGAACAAATAACGCGTACACGGTTAAGATGGCCAAGAACGTAACTGGAAAATTAAACAAAAATGCCCTGTGATTTTGGATTTAATACCACTAGTCCCCGAGAGGGTTAAGTAGGGCAGGTTCACGCGGGTCTAAAAAAAATCTTACTGTCATTAGGTCTCTGACCTGAATAGGTTTCTGTCTTGGTTTTAGATCATTTTAAAAGTTAAATTGCAATACATTGGTGGTATTACCATTGCAGTGAGTAAATAGCTCTGACAAAGCGCAGGAGTCGTTACGGATGCGAGGGACTTTGTGTCAATGTTCAAAGGCGAGGACAGTAAATAAAAGTTACAGTAATTGCCTAGTTTATAATTCATACTGTTAAAATGGCCAACTGGTTTGTGGGGTTAAGACAACGGGACAGGCCGTGTGCGCTTACGCCCGGGAGAAAGAAAGCCCTGGTTTCGGGGCGGGAGGGATTGGTTCGTACGGACAGCAACAAGGACAGAGGAGGGAAAATGAGTCTGCTTAATCTGTTTCCTTAACAAGCAGCTGTTGTAAGAGAAGATCAAGACAAACCAAATGGATAATTTTTATAATAATTGTTGTGTTGTTTGAGTGTGAATCGGTTGTGATGGAAAATGAACAAACCCCCGGTTCGAAACAGTTTCGTTTCTACAAGGTGATGACACAATCATCAAGGTACGAGTAATTAGATTATGTTCGTCCCTTTAGACATGTCTTGTCAGATGATGCGCCAGAATCAGGAAAGTTTAAGCGCTGATAGTGCCTTGTGACAAAGCATTAACCCTCCTGCTGATGGCTGAAAATATACTAAATCATTTATTGAGCAATCAGAGACATTTAGGATTAATAGGTGTCTGTGAAAATAATTAGAAGGAAGATTTAGAAGAGGCATTTAATGGCCCTACTCAAATGAATAGAATATTCATTGCCAATCAGAAAACAAGAGTAAGCAACCTGGAAAAAGTGCAGAAACTGGGAACATAGTTTTTGGTTAATTTTTTACAAAAAAAGTGGGGGGGGGAAATTTTTTAATTTAAATTAAGTTTTAGATTTGAAGATGTATTTTTAAAGTTTGTTAAGCACCGGCAGGGGATGCAACCCACGACCCTGACTGTGAGGCTAACGCTTAAATACTAGGCCAACACGGTCGGTTCCACCCAAATAAAAAAGTGCGAATTTTCAAATAACAATATAAGAAAGAGATGCACCTTTTAATAACATGGGCAGAGTAAACCCTTTACTAACTCGGAATAAGTAAATTTTGACATTGGTGGAAAAATGACACAAAACCTTTACTGTGCAGGTTCATAACGTATCAGTGATAACATTCCAGAATTAACAAGTTTAGCATTGAGCAAGTCTTGAAGCATACACTAAAATATTATTATACACCATAATGTTTTTTCTCTTTTTGCAGGGGGTTCGGTGACACAATCATGGTCCGAATTTTTCATAGCTTTCTCCCTCACAAGGAAGCATATCACTAAAAGTCTGATTACAAATTTTGAGTTGATTAATGGTTCCAACCGCTTGTATAGAAGCAAAATGGGATACTAAAAGGGCCTGGACAATGTGTGTTATTTACAATGGTCGACCACATTTGGAGAAGTTTTGTTCACAAAACATCAAAAGGAAACATTTCCTGGGCCTTAAATTAGGAGTAATGAGAAAAAAATGACTTTTATTCTGATACCACATCTCAATTTTGATGAGTTTGTTCGTCTTCGTGAGCCATGGATTGGTTAGGATTAGTGAGCGAGTAAGGCTGATCCGGGGCCGCATGTATCCATGGTACGGACGCTCCTACATGGCCCGCTTGAGGAGGTGGCGGCACTACAGCCAGGGGTTACACCTACTCTTATCGACACTGGCGGCGATGTACCCATGCAGTTGTGACTCTATGTACATGGGACGGCGACTAAACGTCCTCTGAAGGAGAGGTGCTTCATGATTCATGCCAATTCCAGATGAACCACGGAGGAGCGGAGAGCGGTCTTCGATTATAATCAAGAGTGTATACAGTCAAATACAGGTAAGTACCCCGAATAATCCCAGAAGTATCCCCACCGCGATTATAGATGACTTTATCTCCTTGAGTCAGTAGTGACTCAGCCTTTTGCACATTGCGTTCATCAATTGGTATGTTTGTGCACTGGCATGCAAAGGCATGCTTGAAAGGGACTAGCCCCTTTCCAACAACTTAAATATCCATGAGTATACCTGCTGATTGGTAACAATGGAACATGTGATTTTTTGAGCCCAATAGAACATGGTACGAATATGGTTGGGCTGAAGGGCTGAGCCTGAAATTTGAAGCTGTATTTCAACTGAGTTATCGAAATGAAATATGATGTTAATAGCAAATCAGAAATGCTGTTATCAAAGGCAGGTAGTACTCGGGGGCGTAAATAGTACTAAATTTTCTGGAATGGGGGGCCGTTGTATAGCAAACTATACAGTACATGTAAAGGACCCACACACTACCCCAAAGTTGAAGTCACGCCCTTGGGCTTCTATAGTGTGATTTAACACCTTTCACTGCCAAGTTTATTTTCATCGAACAGACTATAGAATTGCTGAAAATCAACCTGTTGCGTGGATCTCTTTCTCAAGAATCGCGGATCTTGAGATTGTTTCACCTAATCGTCTGAGGAACCATTCCCGAGCCACTGATGCCAAGACTGGCTTAAACTTCACAGAGGGAGCTATAACTTTCACAGCCTTTTTCACTACCCTATAGCAGTATGTGACATATGGTTAAAAGCATCAAGGATGTGCATAAAACTGTGTCTCGTTTGACTCACTTAGTATGATGGTGTAATTGAACTAGCTGACAGTAACCCTATTTTACTATCTGCATGATCTGGGAATGTAGGTCTATCCTAAGGTTCAGAAATTTTGAAATACCTTAACTTTGTTAGAAATTAAAGCCAGACATGCAACAAGTTCATAGCTACATCATAATCCTACCTGTGCCATGCACCTCCTGGCTATTTAATTTCCCATCTACAGTTAAAATGTTTAGTGGAAGTTCACAACTTTAAGAAAGACCAAAGAACCTTAATTATACCTTTAGGTTAACAACCCTACTCACTCCCCATGTTGCCCCCTTCTCAGGGTGTCATCCTAAAGTTTAAAAAATAGCATCCCAAACAACGCATGTGTCGGCTGAGGTTGTGGTTTGTCGGAAGGGGTCATGAACCTGAAAATTATATGAACCCAGGGGCATATCCCGCAGGGGGGTGGGAGGGACAGACCCCCCCCCCGGAAAATTTGTGGAGGGAAAATATAAGAATGAAAAGATGGGTATTGCATGGTTAAATATCAGCATTTTTCACCATTCCTACTGCAAGTGCGGACATTTTGCCTATGATCAGGACATTTTTGACAGGACTGGGACCCTCCTTTCAGAATGACTGGGTGGTACCTGCCTGACTTGAACTCTGAATGACCATTGACCCTGGAGACCTCATAGAATTTTGTATGTTGCTGATACACAATCTTGTTTGTAGCTCCCATGCCAGGGAGCAAATATGCAAATAGCTAATTACCATGCAGACGTGATGACACAGTGCAAAGGATTACTTGTATGCACCACTAACCACATACAAGTTTTGTCAAATTACCATCAGGAACTAGGTAGAAGTTGCACTTTTAGTAAGGAGCCAATGTCGAGTACAAATATTACAAATGACTAATAATATGTCACAATAATTGATGACACAATGCGCTGGGAGTTACTGCATGCAACACTACCAACATGACCAGTTTTGTCAAATGGTGGACATTGGGATCTGGGAGAAGAGTTACCTTTTTAGCACCTAACATTTAACCATAACAACAATAACCAAGTTAGGAAACTATGGTCAAAGGCACATAGTATGTCATTAGAGGGCACTGTGCTTCACACCCTACATGGCTTTATTATGAGATACAATTAATATCATTAAAAGTTTTACATATCATTGGACGGCCATAGTGGCTACCATCTGACTCCCGAAGCAAAGATAAGAATAAATTGTGTCGACAAGTGTTCACATGGCTCACAACAACAACATTTTGTGTTTTCTTGTTCTTGAGATACAGTGAAAAAGTGTTTTTCTGTAATTGGCATCCTAATTTGCATAAATTTACATAAAAATATTGGGTCCTCGAACCGCTACCTGTCACCTGCCATAGTGGTGTGAATAACGGCCTCATATGACTTGGAGGGTTGTGTCATACACCAAGTTTGGTTACAATTGAACTTTCAATCAGGTCAATTTTACCATTTCAGCCGATTTTACAACTGACCGCAAATCCATGACCTTTTATGACATCGGATTGTGTGAAATTTGACCTGGGTGTTTGACCTTTGACCTTGGTGTCAGGGTGTTGCAGCAGGGGTGATGCTTGGTCTGACAAAGACGACATCATCTTAAAGGGAAATATGTCAAGATTTTGTCAAGCTCAGTTTGACTTACATCATAAAATATTGTACATACATCACCTCTAAATTCCGAAAAAAATAATACAATGTGATGAAAATAAACAAAATAGAGGCATTTAATTTTTGCTTTTGAACATACGAAGAAAACGGGCGGGATTTTTCGCCACGGCTTCATCAAAAGCGCCCAATTTTGCTCTCCTCTCATGACGTCAAAGTGATGGACCAAAAAACATCGTTGACTCGAATTGTTATTGTGACACTGGTAAATTGATGGATAAGAACATAGTAATAATAAATTAGAAATTAGTTACAGATGACATAGTGTGTTAATTTCTTGTGTTTTAATAATATGCAATAAAACATCGGATCGCAGCTGTAGTAGGAAAGTGGCAACACGCGATGATGGTAATAACGACGTAAATATGGCGGTCATCCCTTTGCGTCACCATTGCCTGCGATTGTGGATTGTGCGGAATCGTTTCGAAAGGGCAAAATACTAAACCAAATTGGACAATTCAACTAATTTGATTTATATGTAATCTATGTTACGTAAGCTTTCCATCCATACCAATTTCCAAATATTCAGAATCATGACCATATTCCTTGAAGCTTGGATGAGAGGGATGGAGATGTGTTGAGCAGTTCACTAGTGACTCGAGCTTTGTATGCGAGGACGGAGCACAAGCTTGGGTGAACTTATACTCCTGACATGGAATTGTCAGAGTTATTACCGGCACCAAGCGTGAAGGGCGTCAACCCGGAAGTGAATGCCAATTGGCTGGTTTGAGTAGGTTGGCCTCCCCTTGAGTCAATCACGCTAGGAGGCTACCCACCAGTCTCCGCCCCTTTAGTTCGCAGATTATTGCAGCTGTGCGCGGGTTGCCGACCTCGACACCCACGGTAACGGGAGTATAGGGCAACAGGTTTGGATTACAGTTTGTTTAGCTTAGTCCTATACCGGTATATATGGATGCATGGTCTATCTACCATATCATTAGTTTCAGCCTGGGTGAAACTCCATTACGATACCGGTTTTGCTGGTTGAGAGAGTGAAGTTGAACATAGCTATGCTGTAACATGTCTCGCCTTTGTCACCGGTCTATAAAATGTCATGATGCATGGCTATCTATTGTCGGAGGGGCAGATATGAACAGAATTCCGTAAGATTATGTTGCTATATGTGATACTGGTGCAGTAGCTGAACTAGTCTTCAACAAGAGAAAGAAAAGTTTTATTTAAGCACAAACCTTCCCACTCCAGTACTGTATGTAACCCCTTTCTAAACTTAAATTATAACTGTGGTTATACTTTCCATGATCTTAGTCCTGGAGAATGGAGTACGACAAGGTACACAGAAGAGGCAAATGTTGCATCTATCAAAAAGCTTCCAGTATGCAATTGATAACCTCATGATTACACTGGATACGGATTAAGTGATTTTACATGCATATTACCCACAAAGATGCTCCCAGAGCATATAGTACAAACACCTTCGACAATCTGCTACATCACTCCATAATTTAGCAGTCCATTATATGTGGCAGTTTGGTCCACTTGGGGACATGAAAAATGAGCCAGTAGTGTCCACAAAGTGGCTCAAGTAAACAAGACAAAACATAAACACTGAATAGTGAATTTATTCAAAGGTGCATTGTTCTGCCTGTTCTTCATGATTAAAATACTAGAGGATCCAGCAAGCCTAAAATTTCAAAATAAGGTTGAACCTATCAAGAACACTAAAAGATCGAGAGGTTGTTTTAGGTCAATCAACATTTGTTGGGTAGTCACAACAAAATGTGAATATTTTTGTAAAAAGCTGCCATTTGATGGGCTAAAAAGAAATGTTGATGGCTATTTTATACCAACCACTTTAAAAAGCACTTAAATAAATTACTCTAGACACTAAAACAAGTTTTCAGACAGTTTCTTTCAATTTACTATTAACTTGGTAAACAAGTACTGATCCGTACCTGAAGTATGATTAAAAACACATTATTTCATCTGGAAAATTGATGAAAACATCGATAGTCTTTGGAAATCCTCCATCAAGGACATATTTGCAGCAGTAAAAGTAAACCAAATTCATGCTATAACCAACTCTAATCTTACTTAGTATTGATTTTTAATCTAATTTGTCAGAGAAGAGTGCCCCTTAATTCTAATGACCAGTTAGACAAAAATTACATGAAAATTATAATCAAGGCCGCCATACTCCAGAGACATCTATGGCTTTCTGAATTATTCATTCTTTGAAACCCTTTTTTTTCAAAAAAAATAATAAGAAAATTAGTATTCCCCTTAAAATAAACTTTCCACCAACGTGGGGGTGATTTTGCAGGTGTATATCAAAATTGCACCCTCAATTCATCTAACACTTCCTTAGTCGTATTATGGATCTTGGATTGTTTGATAATGCTATTAAAAATAAATAAGGACAATCGGGTAAGTCCACTTTCAAAATCCACTTTCCCCAATGTGGTGATTTTGTAGGTGTTATTGAAATCAACACCCCAAATTGGACATAAAACATTCTTAAACACTTGTCAAATGGGAATATTGCATATTGTTTAATAAACTATATTAAAAAAATAAGGAAAATCGAGGTGGTGGTTTGGGGGTAATACCCTTAAATTCACTTCCAACCAATCTTGACAATTTTGCATGGGTTCTGGTGAATATTCGGAATCAGCACCCTCGAATTGTCAAAACACTTCTCAAACCTTTAGTGTATCTTGAGTAGGGGTCCCTCAAAATGCCACCATGGATCCCCTACTAAAAACAGGGTGCAAGTGACGGGATGAAAAACTTTTGTGGTGTAGTTATTGTTAATCGATCTTAACAACTTGTAGGAATGACACAATTCATTGGTCAACCATAGTTTCAATTTGCATGTAGACTGGGTATACACGCTGTGTATTGAGGTTATATGAAGTTAGCTGAAAAATAAGTTCAGGTAAGTCGGCTCTCCTGAAATAGTTAGCTTACAATGGACACAAAGAAAGATTAAAAAGGGTACTCCCATGCATATCTTCTATTTTCTGTATTCGTCAGGGGGACATATTATAATTATAAAACAAATTCTTCTCAGCCACTAGTTTTTGAATGCTACTAAACTTGAAATGGTCAGAAAACTAGCAAGCTCAACACACCTCAGTACGACTATATATCGGCAAATGGTCGATTTTCCCATTTATCTTAAAAGCAGAAACTCTTCATCATCATCCAGTATAGTGCTAACTTCAATACTGACGGCTCAAAGCACTGATTGAGTAGGCTGTGTGCAGTTAGTCAGCAGTAAGTCCTCTAAATGATTTTTTTTTTTTTTTTTTTTTCTATGAGGGACTTGAAACAACCGACTGTGGGGGCCCCACTGAGAGATGATGTCCGTCGCAAGTCTTACTCGTGTTTACTGCATTTGCTGTGAGCGTTTATTTACCTGGTCCACTCTCTGTTGCAGTCCTTTGAATCTGACTGCGATTGAGCCTGGCGTTCGTTGATATGCGGAAGTTCGGCAAATGGCTGCACTCCTCTGCAGGTTGCAGAGAGAGAGAGCAAAAAAGGTAACAAGAATTATGGGGTGCATAATAAAGATGTCCCACAACTGTGGTTATCCACAGAGCTGCGAAATAAAACAAGAGGGGAATCGCGCGTGGTATTGAATAGCCAAGCCCGTAAACCGATTTCTCTCACACTCTCGCGCCATCCTTAGTTGTGAACCAACCGTGCGTCGTCGCTGTTACTGCATGCAAGCACACGCAATCACCGTACAAATTGTGCGTCACGCGTATGTTATCAGTGTTGCATATCCCCAGTGTTCCATTGTCCGAGATCGACGATTTTGTCTGATAATTATGCGAAAATAATCGATGGAAGAAACCAGCATCTAAAAAGATCCTGCATTCCTTAATGCACAAAAAGTCTCCGCTTGACCCTGTTAATTTTGCTAGGAAAAGAGATATTTGAGTCGAATGATGACATTGTGGCATCAGTTGTTATTGGTGTTTTCACTCTGTAAAGTGTGATGAACGTAAAATACTGCGTGTTCATAAATATGAATTAAGAATTTTCCAAATAAGACGATACGTAAAACAAATATGGATGGTGCCCAAAACTAAGTCTATGATAATGAAGTGCAGTCTATGCTAATTTAATACTTTTTGGGGCACCTGATTTTGGTTAACTGTTTGGTGAGAATCTTCGGGTCTGGGTTTATTTACGTCGTTGGGTTTAATCACAGTGTGAGGCATATATCATCCCCTTAGCCTGTCCAAAAAGTACATGCATATTACCTCATCATGTTCTATTATGTGCCAGTTCATTGACTACTGAAAAAGTGGAAATTTTCACGCTACATGAATTTTCGCGCTTTTCGCGCGGCTTCTGAGCGAAAATGTTTATTTGTGTGTAGGTCTATGTCGAATAGTTGAAAGAGAGAATTTAAAACAAAGCAAAAAAAATGTTTTTTAAAAATATTTTTATCTTTTTTTAAAAACAAAGCAAAAAATATCACTTTACAGTATTCGGTTTAGTCGGTATAGTGTGAATTTTTTCCGCTTGTGTTGAATTCATCCATGTTTAAAAACCAGGGTTACTCCTTCATTAAAGAACCTTTAAACCTTTCCACTCAACTACAACTCTGAATAGGGTGAAATAATTTCTCATAGATGGGTTGGAATGACCCCTCCCTGGAAATGTTCTTACCGCTATACATCATGTCACACTCAGGTGTTTATGAAGGGTCCATGTCATGAAGGACTGCATGGTTGGTTTTAAACCTGGTGTCTCAGCATAGACGTTCCTTTCTAGAATATCAGCACCAAATCACAATGAAGCCTGCCCCCCCTGGCGAAAACCAAGTTTATACTCAAAACAGAAAAAAACCGTGTTTGCACCTCCTATAACATCCATCTGAAGACAACAAAATAGGACAAAATTGGATTTTTAGTCAGTACTACTGTCCCTACGGACACTTACTTCAATACGTGAATGAAGATTCATATCAAAGACCACTGCTATTTTGTCAGTTTTCCCTTGCCCGTACGCAGGATTTTTTTTTTTTACGGGGTTGCGGATCTTCGAAAAGTGACTTTTTTTTTTTTAAATGAACACTAACCTCCTAAAATGGTACATTTTTGACGTTTTGAACCTCTCACTCACCAAAAAGTGGACTTTTTGTCATAATTTCCTCTAAATTTGGACCTTTTTATCAAAAAATAAATGGCAAAAAGTGGACCTTTTTCCTCTTGTGTGGAATTTGGGGGGGGGGGGGGGTGCGACCGCACCCCCCGCACCCCCTGCGTACGGGCCTGAGTTTTTTTCCAGTTCAAAAATAATTCTGGTGCGATTTTCTTGCAGACTGTTATTCACTTTTTAAGCTATTCCTTCCTCAATTTCAAATATTTGGACTCTTTTCGATAAATTAACTGATAGTGGTCTTTAATGAATAGCCCAAGCCTAACCGATTTTGTGTCACACCTCACACATCTTCCTTGTTGTGTAACCAAGCCGCTTGTAACTGGTTGCTGCATGCACAAGCACAACAAAAAGTCTGCGTGTCGCACGTTATGTTATCAGTGTTGCATTTCCCCAATGTTTCTTTGTTTGATTGGCCACTTTTTCTGCAATAATTATTGCAAAAGCCATGATGGAAGAAAACACTGCCTCTAAATAGATTCCTGCATTCTAAATGCATAAACTCAATGACCTGTTAATTTTACTTAAGAGATATTTGATTGGAGTGACAGCATGTGGCAACAGTTTTGTTGTAGTTGTTTTTTCACTCACTACGTGCGTAGAATGCGTATGTTCATTTCATACTTTTGGTCACCTCGATTTTGATTACGCCATTTTTTTGGAGCATCAACGGTCTATAACTTTAATAGGTCATGGTTTTTAAGGCCAAAAACTCCAGGTTTGTCTCAGATCCCATGCACATAGCTTTTCAATATCAGATTTTGGTGGGCATTTTTAAAACTGTTTTCCAGATTTTGTTTGTACTTTATAATTGTCAGAAAAGATGACCAAATCTGTAATTCAAAAAAATATGTATGCACATAACTATTTTAATATCTACTTTTTTAGTGCACAGTACTTAGAGGTTTGGGCAAAAATCATAGACAAGATACCTTACATCAAGTTTCAATCTAAAACATCTATCACATTGGGACTTTCTACACAAGGCACCATATTTGCATCAATGTGGTTCTTATGAAATCCAGATCTATGTGGATGTATGTTGGACTGTCTCCACATTTCACATTTTATGCTGTTAGAGCATGAGGGTCACAAAAGTTTTAAAACATGTATCGGGAAAGTTTACGTAGGCAGCTTGTAATGGAAGCACGATTTAAATGCAACAGAAGTGTGATTTAAGTTTGGTATTCCAAGACATGGTATAAACAGCACTGGAAACATGTTCCTTTCCACATTCACTATGTTCTGCAGTAACACGGTAAACTGCACCCATAGAGACAGATGTACCACATTAATCTGCACTAATGCAGATCTGGTACCTCATGTAGAAAGCCCTCCTTTCTCGCTCACTCTCTCTTTCTCCTGTCTGTTTCCCTTCTCTCTTCTCTCACTCTTTCCCTCCTCTCCACTTTCTCAGTATTTCTCTCCTCCCTCTCTACTTCTCTTTCCCTCCCTCTTTTTTTCTTTCTATTCTTTCTCTCCTCTCTCTCTCTCTCTACTTATTTATCTTCTTCTCTCTCTTTCTCTCTCTTAAAGAGTCACTACCCGATTCTCAGCTTAGTCCCCACCTTTCACACCATCAACTTGAGATTTTAGTATCTTTAGAAGCCTTGGATTTTTCTCATCTCATCTGCAAAATATTTTGACTGACTTCTTTCCTGCTACGATGCCACAAGCTAAAAATACGGTTTGTTTACGGTAACCAGAAAATAGTTTATGCAGTACTCTATGGGCTATTGCATTGCATACAATTGCCGCTCACATTAAACTATGTCGGATTCCAATGAAATTTTTGAATTAAAGTATGTTGGTGATGGCCCTTCCCATGAAACAGAGAAAATATATATGTTGTAATTGGGTGGGGTACCTTTAACTAAGAATAATACATTCTACAGTCTATAGTCATACATAACAAAATACACAAAAGAAGAACCTCAATATATCACAAAATAGATCAAAATCTGGCATTATCAGACTAGATTTTCTTGGTGTCTTGACGATGACAGCAAAAATGAGAGTCCTATAAAATTTGAATTTCTATACGATTATGAATCTGTTATTTTCTGATATAAATAGTTTTCAAGTATTGAAATTTGTCATAAATTCAAATGGATTCTTTTCAATATACATACATTCAAATATAGTCTAAGTATATGCAAAGATAAAAATAGGAACCACATATTAACGTCTGCCTCACTGAACAAAACACATTAGCAGCCGCCAATTATTAGTAGCAGTGGTCTGATCAAGAATAAAAGCGACGGGAAGAAATAATACAATATTGTCACTGTTTATTACTTCAAAAGATATCTTTTCAATAGCCTTGCTTCCATTATTTCATGCACGATTATTGAATTAATTTTATTCTCGATTTAGAAAAAGAGCGATAAAGGTCGCTCTTAACCTATACAGGTGGGCGCTGGTTTCGAATCGCTTTGATCGGGTCTACCGTTCAATGATAACCAACACTAAATGTGTATTGATATAAAGACAGTGTAGTTGATCAATGTTATGTATATCTTGTTGAACACAATGAGACAAGCATAAGTACATTGATAGCAAAAGCACCATCATCAGAAAAAATGTAATGAAGCCCCGGGCAAAAAGAGCATTAATTAAGTTTGCGAGTCGTGCCTACATTTTGTGCCAGGCCCTGCACTTTGTTTCTTCGGGCCAGATTTCAATGGCCACCATTACGCGGAGATGTGTAAATTAATGACTGACTGAATTAAACTTTCCTTAGCAACGAAGCATGTTAAATATGACAAACACTTACGAGTGCTGCTTGGGTGTACATTCACTGTTTGGGCCCTTGATTAGGAACAATAGCCGGAGCTGGGGTGCGAAAACCATACGTGCGGATGAGCGACGTGCAAATTGGTAGCACGTGGGAGCGTGATTAATTTTTCGACGCCGATGGTGGGGTTGCGTGAAGCATGCTAAATGTGTGGGGGGGGAGGAGTGAGTGTTTTGAATTGCCGTCAACAAAACAGATTGACTATTGTTTTAAAACACATGACTGTACTATTATATGCGTGCGTAATTACTAAAGTAAAGAAAGTGAGGGGAGAAAGGTAGAGAGATAGACAAAACCGAGAGAAAAACTTAAAGAGGAAAATTGGAGTGAAAGGTATGATTGTGTCAGTACAGTGATATTCGCGTGTCTAACTTATTAGCGCAGGAAGTAAAGTGAGGAATATTACAAAAATAGATGGGGAACAAACAAACAAACAAGTAGTGGAGGGCTAGGACGCAGGTCAAACACAATCGTTTACCCCTCACTACCAAAAAGGGTTTCACACCTTTGGTAGTTTCAGTATGGACCCTCTATATCAACGCTAGTAGGTAGTACTCATCAAATTTTGTGGTGTCACTTTTTTTTTCAATAGGGGCCTATTTAAGTTTACACAGGGGTCAACAACTTTTTTAATATGCTCCAATCATGTTGAAACTGTATGCCATATTGTCCGTCTAGTCATTAAGGATTCCAAAATGTATAGTTTTGTACCATCTATGACCATGGTTTTTGGGGTTATAGGGTACAAATGGCTAAAATGGTAAAAGGTCAATTTCTATTTGTATCAGGGGATCAAAATCGGAAGTTGCTTGCTTCCCATTTATGTTTTGAAAATGAGAAGTTGTTCATCTAGCTTAATATGAGTTCAAAATAAGGAATAGTTTGTACCACTGCAGTGCATAGTTACCATGTTATGGGAACAAATAGGTCATAGGTCAACATACCCAATTGGTGTTGACCTTCTTTGACCCGTATCTCCGTAAGTAAGCATTTACATAATACAAACTATACCTTTTATTTAGAGTCCTCTTACCTCAGGGCAATACTTGAAGTATTTAAAATATAATCGATTACTTTAATGTTGACCACCTGTACAATCGAGATTGACCTTTTTCACCATTTTATTGCCATTTTTACCTTATAACTCCAAAACCAAAGGTCGTAGGTGGTACAACTATACATTTTTGGAATCCTTATGATTAGATGGACAAGATGGCAATCATCTAAACATGATTGGGGGCATTTTAAAAGTTTGAACCCTGTGTAAACTTAAATTGGGCCCCTATTGAAAAAGTGATACCACAATTTGAGAGTACTACTACCTAGCAATTGATGTAGAGGGTCCATACTAACTACCAAAGGTGTTTAACCTTTCTGTAGTGTGAGGTAAACGAACCCTTAAATAAGGCCCCTAGGTATTCCCTGCTCCTCTCTAAGAGAGGGAGAAGGAAAGATGAGCAAAGGAGAAGAGATTTAATGAGTGACTTTAGCTATAAGAGTGTGGAGGAGCATGGGAGAATGGAAGAGAGAAGAAAAAGATTCACAGAAATGAGATACAGATGATAAGAAACTTGGCCAATATTTGAATGAACTATAGAGGAGAGAATGGAGAACTGAAAAAGGGGGGATGAAAAGGAAAGAGAAGATTGTAAACTTTAGCTGCCTTTTGGACATCTCCTTGTAAAAAAGTTGTTTCAGGTTTGGCAGGTTTGTGTGGGTGGTCTCAAAAATGACCAAATTTCAACATTAAACGAATTCCTGAAAATCATTAAAAATCATAAACTTTAATATTTTCAGAACTCTGAACAATGCATGGGTGATCTTAAAAAGATATCCGATTTTTTAGTATATTGCCTAACGTTAACACTTAAGTAACGTATCTGGGTAACGTATCTGCCGGCCTTTTTCTTCAGCGTGCCGTTCTTAATAAAAGTACATGCTTTACCGACTTAATCTCTATATCTTATTAGGTATTACCATCATACTAAAGCATGGTGTGGTATTCGACTTTATGTATCACGGCGTTCAGCAAGAGCGCAGTGGGAAGTAGGTAACGTATCTGTCGCGGTATGAACGTAACATGAGGGATTTCTTTCATTACCAGGCCTGGAAATGGTTACTTCAAAACCAGATTTTTATGCAAAACATGTATAATATAACATTGACATGTGCTTGATTTATCGGATATTAGAACATTCTTCTACCGTTATGTTTGGCAATTTTGTATCAATTTGAATTATGGTAACGTATCTGGCTGCAATATTGGCGACATGCTCTCAGAGAACTCTACGAAACTTTAATAATCCAATAATATCGTATTTTGAACTTTATAATTAGGGCATAATAGAGCTGATAAAAATGTCATGTTACCTGTGATATGTGCTCTTGTGCAACGAGCAGGGGCACATTTTAAAGAATGGATTTGGGCTGGCGACATGGCGAAAAACAAGAATTATGGATTATCAGCCTTATTGCTTGATACTTTCTTGCCAGGTTACAAGTTCTAGCCCACATCATTTTGAAAGCATAACTCCTAAGTATAATACTATTAGTATTTATACTAATAAGCATCATTCTAAACGAGCAAAACAGACTTTAAACTGTGTATGACTGTGAGCGACACGAAAAATGGTTTTTGAACACTTTAACGGAGCATGGCCCTTTTGTGAATGAAAGGGGCCACAATAAAGGGTAAAGAGACAAAGAGGGAAGAATAAGGGTCAAGAGTTCCATATTTACCCTCCCCCATGTCAAATGTAACAATTATTTTTTATTTTGGCCTTAAAGGGTTAGGAGTTTTGTTAATGTATGCCATACTATAATTTTGTTTCCTGTACTTTTAAAGAGGGTACATATGTGAACTCTTTCCAAATAAGAGAAAGGGAAAATATGAAGTCAAGAACGGGATAAATAAGAGATCAAGGAAGAAGGAGAGTAGAGGAGAGAAGAGTGAAAGTGGAAATAACAAAAAGTCAGATTTGGTAAGTACAACTTCAAACTTTTCAATCTGTATGTGTTACATTGAGAAGTATGTTGTTGGTCCGGACAGATCTTATAAGCAATTAATCTGTGAAACTATAAAGAAACAAGGACATGATTGTGCTGTATTTATCATTATATTCAAAACTAAGCCCTAAATTTTAATTGCGGGCTCTAAAAAATGCAATTTGATAATTCACTCTAAGAGTGACTACCAGGGTTCACATAAAGAAATCTGAGTAAAATATTTTTTTTTTCAATACCCTTTGACAAAACGTTATTACAGTAGAGATTGGTTCTTCCGATGCAGATGATGAGTTGAATTCATAAAATACCTTTCCATCGGAACTCTGGCAGGCGTCTCTTATTACATAATGACCAAATAAAGCTTGCTGACTGATCATTGGGCATTCGGACAAGGAAAAAAAAACTTGCAACTTAAACTTGAAGATTCCCCCTGCAGGGGAGCAATTTCCATTTTAATTAGCTCATTAACACACCTAATTTGCTAATTGTGCCCAAAATGATAAGACGGTCAAGAACTCTGTCTTCAACCACTTCTTTCCAAACCACCAATTTACAACTTATCCCACCATATGGAACTCCATATATTGGCAGTTGAATTTTGACAATGTAAGGAATGCCCCCATTATTAGCTCATTTGCAACAGTGGCATACCCATGGGGGGCATAGGGGGGGGGGGCAGCTTCCCCGTGGGGAAATCTTGCCCCCCCTAAATTAGGTGATTTAAACATAGGCCAATTACGATACTAACAAATTTTACATATGCTTGCCCCCCCCCGAAATATAATGGTGCCCGCCTCTGGGCCCCCCCCCCCCCGAAAAAAAGCTGGTTACACACTGATTTGCAAACATATCCCCGCATATATCACATACTTACAATTTGGCCTGAAAAGATACATGCCATGATCAGGCTTTCCTGTAGCGAAGGAATTTGTGTGTCCATGTGTACACGTTCAAGATATAGGGTTCCCCTAACACAGCCAAACCTCACTAACACTCCCCAATTGAGGCTATAATGCGTACAAGTCCAAAAAAGATGCGATCATGTCTCGTACGAACACAAATAGGGGTCATTGTCCCCTGGTCATGGGAATGGGGGGCGCTGGGGGGCCCCTGTTTCTAATCCCACCCAAGATTTCCGAATCTTCTACCCTATCCCTCTACCAACCAACCCCCCCCTTTCCTTCTATTCCTCCTGGCTAGAAACCAGGAACAGTGTTTCCAGCCAATTTCTGTTCTCTCCATCCTCCCTTCTAGTTCTTTTGATTCAAACTTTAAATTTTTGTTGTGACTCTTGACAGTTTGTTTACACTTGTTTTAATTAGTATTTCAAATTTTAAACTGACAACTCTTTCCATAAAACCGATTCATCACTTGGACTTGTCACTATGAGCTAGATTGTCTCAACTAACTCCCATGGCACAGTTCAGTACTTAACATTCCTCGGCTATTTAGAAAATTAAACTCACCCCCGGGTTTTTGGGTGTGCTATATATGATTAAAGGGAAGTGCCACCGGCTGGGGCCGGGGAGCTGAAAATTACCTTTTGCCAGCACCGCTGGCAACCTTTTGGTGGCCAGCAGCTTTGGTTAATTTCATCAGCTACATGTGCTGGATTTTTCCCAATGGGCTCCTTACCCATTTGGGTGCTGCTGTAATACTCCACTCTATCCTTATTTCAATTTTCCTGCTTTCTATACTTTAATTTTTCTGAAACTTTTTTCTCAACTGAAACCTTTCATTCTTCGCAACCCAGCTGGCTACGATAGGTTAGGCCGACTGGTTGGCTTGATAAGTAGCCAATTGGTTGACCTTTGTAGTTTTTGTTGGCTAGATATGGTTTCCATCCGGTGGTGTAGGTAAGGCGCCCGAATCCTTAGAGAGTAGTTCAACACTCACTGTAATACCGTCTGGGGTACAGGACACAGATCACCATATGGATGTGACGGCGTTAACCCCACACGGATGCATCAGGGATGGGAGAGGTTTTTCCAAAAATATTGGAAAGCATCTTCCATCTTCTTCGTGGCTGACAATGCTAGTGTGTGGGTGCCAGCTGGTGATATGACTCTATCCGGTTTATCTTTTATCTAATAGAGTGAAGTATTGTTTTTAATGTGGATTTAATTGTTGGAGCCGGAGCCCCCATAGTTTTCAAACATCTGATTTCTAAAGACTCTTCTAACATCCTGACTATTGGCAGCAGCAGGCTCAGTATTGATTTATTTCACCACCAATCAAGTATGGAAACAAACCAACAGCTGTATTCTTACTGCGAAATGGGAGAGAAGTGGAAACTCAACATCACCATTTCTATAGTTCCTGAAGCCACATCAAACCATGAAGAGACAAGATCACTAAAAGACATGCCAGAGGTAGTCGCCTGGCTAACAGCCTCCCGCACTCTATCCTCGAGACCTCCCCGCCAGGAGATTGGTGTGTACCAACCCAAAAGCGGAAGAGACGCAACCCTAAAACAGATTAATCCTCAGCTTATGACGCTACACACCGAAAGCCAATTCTCGGAAGTGATAGTGGATGAATCCACGGTTCGATCGACATGGAAAGGATGTTCTGAAATTCATAGTGCCAAAACAACAGTGAATATCGGTACCGTACGCTTGAATTTAGAACCCTTCTGTTCAGGAAAGAGTGACCTTCTTGGAAAAGAGATGCAAAGATTGAAATGGGTGTAGTTTGGTCGCATAGTTGCTATGGAAGCCAAGGAGTTATGGACTTGATGATGGGTTGTACATCATCTTCTCTGGAGCCAGCAAGCAAGGACAAGCAGGTGTAGGATTTCTTATGATTCACTGCATACAAGTCCATACTAGCGTTGTCCAATTAGTTAACTCATCATGTCCATCAGATGCAGAGGTATGGCCCTAACATCACGATATTCCAAGTTTATGGCGCCAACCATAGCTTCGCATCCTGATGATTGAGTTTTGAAGACTCTGATGCACCCTCAAAAGCAAATGTTGATGCAGCCGGCCCCCAAACAAGAACCTACTTATCATCAGGGGGAGTGTGAATGGCCAAGGTAGGAAGACCATTAAACCTGGGGACCTACTATTGGGAGGCACAGATATGGCGAGATGAATGACAATGTTTATATTTTTGCAAAGAAAACCGCCTCGTAATATCCAACACCTCTTTGTCAAACACAAACCTTCCCAGAAGTGGACATGGATTTCACACGATCATAAGACTAGAACAGCGATTACCTGATCTTGATTAGAGATCGTTGAGATCAGCAGTGGATAACACCGATCATTTCAAAGGGTTTGAGGTTGGATCACCCACTCCCTTGTTATTGCCAAGCTGAGGGGAAATGCAAAGTTGAGAAGAAAGGCCAAAAGAGAAAGAAGTGGAACCTTCCCAAGCTTGATGACCCTATGCGAAATGAATTTCAGCTGAAACTGCAACACAGGTTGTTGGTTGTTGAATGATGAAGTAGACACGATGACCATGCAGACTCTTTGCTTGAAAACCACCACAATCAGCACAGAGACAGCAGATGAATTCCTTGGAATTCATCATGTAAATAAGAACCCTGGATCTCGGATGCAACTCTTGCACTGACAGATTAAAGAAGGAACTCAGGAAGAAGGCTATTTAATTCTAACAGTCGTCAAGAGTACAACCACCTGTACTCAATATTGAATTTAAAAAAAGCCTTCACCCTGACAAAGAAAATGGTACAATACACTGTAACGATCCTTGAGAGAACCTGCAACAGACCAGAGCAAAGAGGTCTTCAACACCATAAAGACCATTACTAAGGGCGTAGATAGAAGTCCTACATCCAACTCTATTCCGCATCACTAATGGTGAGCTTCCTTTCCGATGCCACCTGAAATAGAACAAAGATGGTTTGAATAATGTTAAGGCCCGCTACAATCATCAGCCTCACTGACTTCATCCCTGTCTCATCCTCAAATACAGGACTACGTTTCTACTCTGGATGTTGAGCCATCCTTCTCCATTCTGTCTGAAGTTGAAGTAGGTGTCAAAAAGATGAAGTCAGGAAAAGCCCCAGGTTCTGATGAAGATTCCAGGAGAAACTGCTTAAGCAGGGTGGTGAGAACATCATTGACCAATTCACAATATCTGCAATGCATCTGGATAAATGAACGCCATCCAGACGAATGGACAATAATCTATCATTCTTTATTCTTTCTACCATCCCAAGAAGGGAACATCACCAGTGTGAAGAACTACATACCATCCGCCTGATTAACCATTCCACAATTCTTCTTGAAATTATAAGGAACCGGATGAAGCCCTATGTAGAAGCCAATCTAGCAAAGAACAGAAGGGTTCAGACCTGGCCGCACCACAATTGAACAAGTCTTTGCCCGGAGCTCCTATCCACCTCGCCTAAGAAGAAATATGGGAAGGTTTTTTGCTGTCTTCATTGATTACAAGAAGGCATTCGATCGAATATGGCACGATAGCCTCTTTACAGTGATGCGTCATAGGTGTGCCACAAAAACTTATCAAAACAGTAGACTTAACAACAATCTTACAGAGTGGTTTGAAACCACTATTGCGTGCGCCAGGGCGTCTTCTCATCACCAGACCCTTCACCTATTTCTCGAATACATCAATCTTAGTCAGAAGGCCTTTGAGAACTGTCAAAACTTGGCATAACCGTGGATGGCTATCAAATTAAAGACCTCCGTTTTGCTGATGATATCGCTCGCATCGCTGACCAGAGGACAATGCTGCCAAACCTTGATGAGCAATTGCCATCATGTAGCAGAAATATGGATGGAGTCAGTATACCTAAAACAACCAGCGTGGTATTCCGCTCCATGATCGTACCATTCTCCCAGTAAGATCCAGCGTGATGGTACACCATTTGAGCAGGTTAACAGATACAAGTATTTGGGAGTAACTCTAACACCATCAAACGACTCAACCAGCGAAATCAAAGCAATCATTATGGATAGCAGCACTAGGGAACTTACAGAGAGTCTAAGAGTGGTAAAGACATCTCACTCTCCATCAAATTACGGCTTGTTTTAATTCCCGATTGTCCAACCCAGTGCTTTCTGTATGGGCTCGGACATCTGGATAAAAAGAATGGACATGAAGAGTTGGAATCATTTGAGATGCATGCTACAGAAACATCCTTAATATCAGCTGAAGGATAAGATCCCGAATGAAGAAGTTCTGTCAAGAATCTCCTCCTGCCACTTTCACCAAAAAGGATCCTAGCGCGTATCACTTACACTCTCACTGCCTCGCAGCTGACATGGTTTGGTCCCTTGTTGCAGAATGAAGCAACTCCGCCTCCCCCACCGCATTCTTGACTGGAAACTGTCCGCAGGCACAAACACGGGAAGACCAATGAAGAGATGGAAGATGACCTCATTGGGGGCACCACCTTCCACAAGGCTATTTGGAAGCGCAAAATAGTCTCTCCTCGTTCATGATTGGTCTCGATCCTGAGACTGGCGTTTGGTTCTGTCCGCTGTCTCTCGTGTGGAGCCAACGTCTAATTGGAGGTCGCACATGGTGCATAGATAGATAGAATAGATAATGATGCCCAGAAAGCACAAATTGTCTGATTTCATTGTCAATGCATGGTACCATACAAACCCCTGACCTGTGTCCCTTGAGGATGAGCTATTTAACTCATAGTGTGTTATTTCGTCGCCGCACATCACATTTTGTTCGTATTTTTTACAAAACCTGTTTCTGAAAATCGCAATTCAAAATCTACCGGAATGTCATGCTATACTTTAAAAAACGCATAAAAGAAACATCTAGACTTACTGTTTTGAAGAAAACATTTTTAATAAAGTCCATATAAACCATAAATGCTACTTAAAACTACAATTATATTATCATAAATTAAAGTCCATGGCCCGACTCGCTAATATCGCTCGTCCCCGAAGCCCGATTTTAACCCGGTAAGTGTCAACATTTTGGTATCATAAGAAGCTACTATTTTTTCCCTCATTTTACCTGTGAAATCTTAGGGCCAAATGAGTTTGGTTTGGAAGTACTGAGCGAAAATGTACCCCCAATTTGGTCGACCAAATTTTTAATTTTAACCACAGTACTCTATTGTGTTACGAACACGTTTTCTTCTGCTCTCACATGAAAATTCAATGAATATCGGCACGAAAACATTACAGGTGGGTTTTTTGGGTGAGGCATCTTCAAGATGAAAACTTCATATCCTTCAATCGGGCCATCCCCCTTTAAGCATGAAGTTACAAGTCTGTATGTAAATCACAAATAAGTATATTGCATATACGATGCATATCACACCATTAATTTTCACAATGTACTAAAATAATCACTATGTTAAAGCTTGTTTCGAACACTATGGAATAACTCAAAATAGATCTGTAATATGAAATTGTTTATTTTGAGATCGGCAAAATAGAACGCTATCTCAAACACATGTAAATTGAATGGCGATTTAAAATACGACAGTATGTGAAATAAGCGGATATGATGAGTTTGAGGAAAATGTCAAAAATATATAATTATGAACTAATTAATTAGGCATCCTCACAATTTTGAAACTTTGGTGATGGCAAGAACACGATGAACTAAGTAATTAGGCAAATTTCGCCAAATGGCGGGCGCACGATTTCATCTATGTGCTTTTAGTTAATCACAAAAAAGAAAAGGTAAATTATAAGAAAAGAATTTTCCAGAAAGAATTTCTCTTTTAAATATTATGTACTGCAATTGTGGCAAGTTTTCTTAATTACAGCTCAAATAAAAGGAAGCACTGGATATTTTTTTGCTCAGAGGGTTTTGTTGACCAATCCCCATAATGCATTGCAATTTGCCTATACTGTGCAAAACTCATGTCAGTACTAAGGGATACAAAGTGTAAAGAAACAGAGGACAACAAAACATTATCATGATCATGCTAAAATGCGCATAATTACTAACACTTTTGTGATGAAAATGAGTGCAAAAGTCAGTTTTTTATGTGTTAAAGAATGGATTTTGGGGGATCACATGACCCTATTGAGGTGAAATTTTTCCAAAACTTGTGCACTGTGGGATTGACCCAATACAACCTCTCTTTTTGCTATTGTGCAAATAATTTGAATCCTAACATCTCATTTGGTAATGGTTGCAACTCCTTCTTTAGGGTTAAAATTACCCCTAAGAATAACTTTTCATAAAACCCACCGAATTTAGGATTAGTAATTGTATCTCTTTTTTTTCATAAGGTGACACAAAACTATTTTCCAAATAGCAGAGTTCTATTAGTTTGAAATATTTTATTCAACCCATTGAATATATACCACATACGGTATCTAGATTTTACCCTTATAAGGGATTAGCACGATTTGCTAATCCAAAACATCGAAAAATCATCAAAATTCATATTTTATATTTTTTTTTGTTACTGGTATGGATATGCAACATAACCTGCAAGTGGTGCTTGAAATCTGTGTATTAACGACAAGGTAGTACTTTTTTATCTGATTCTGTAATTTCTATACGCGCGTATCAATTCCGACTTGAGTCAAAAAGCCTTTCCCGGTGAAGATCCCAGATTTTCAGAGTGATATTGTGCACCATGATCAATACAGTTAACCTCAAACACAACATTATTGAATCTTTGTTTATTTTGTAACTGGTGTAAACCACAATCACGGTTTTTAGCTGGGCAGATTTTGAAACGCAGCCGCTGTATGTCTATTTGGTGGGAGACGGTATGACAATTTTCCTCACATACTCATTTTTTTTTCACTATTTGGTCAGTTGCTTTTTCATCATTAAAGCAGTTATAATGGAATTATACACACTTATCCCTGATTATCAGTTTTAAAAATGCCATTCCCACATCTTGTTGATTCTGTCGCTTATCGCTGCTAATCCCTTTAACTACAGTATTCCAATACGTGTAAGTACTTGTAAAAGGTTTTTAGAAACATTAAAGAGATACAGGACATTTCCAGAAAAGTGCACCTCAATGTGTTAAAAACTTTTTTCACATATTTATATACAAACCTATACAGCACTGAAGTTACATTGGTCTACCACCTACCAATTTTAAGGTGGCGGTTCTTATCGTTCATTTGAGACCCCCCTGATTTTACTCCATAAGTGGTATCGATTGAGTGATCAGTTAAAGCCGTATGTGGTCTCCTTGTCGTCCTGATATGATTAGCCCTCAAATCCATTTCTTCCCAAGATATAAACAAAAAAACCGCAATGAATTAGTGGTTAACCCATCAATATTAGCACAATATTGAATAGGGCTTTTGTAGTATGCATTTATTGCTCTACCATCAAACCGCAAGTTTGTTTTTCCCATGGTACGTTATAGGTGTATATGCAATTGCCAGGCCTCTCATATCAATGTGAGAACACAAAGACAAAATCAAACAACACCTTTAAGTTAATGGGTAGTTGCAAATTGTAAGTACAGTGGCTTAAATAATAGTTGCAGACATACATCATGTGTTTCCATAACATACGGCAATCAACTTGTAACATGCTTATTTTGACCTTTAAATCATCTTCTTGTCAACAATCAATTAAAATTGTCATAGAGGAAATCCATTCAACATTGTGTCAAATCAAATTATTTGGAACTAAATTGGAGCAGGGAGGTAATCACAATTCTGGTTTAGGTGGGAGAAGGGAGTTCTCGTGTATCAGGCAAATCAAAATGCAAAACTTCCATTTGGGCATCCTAAACAGGTTAAAGGTGGGTGCCCGATCATGGTCCTATATGTTTTCCCATCACGGGGGAAGCATATTATAAAAACCTCCGATTGACAATTTAGAGTTAATCATTCCATCTGTTTGTGATAGAAGCAAAAATGTGTAAGAAATTGCCACTAGGGTGGTGTTGTGGTGAATTAACATGGTCGACTTACATTTGAAGACATTCATAACAACACAAGGCATATTTCCTGTGCCCTAAATTGTCACTGGGGAATGAGAAAAAATTAACTTTTCATTTGATACCAAAATCTTACAGATATAAGCATCGATTTGCGATCCGCAACAACCGAAAAATCATCAAAATTCATATTTTGGGTATTTTTTTTTGTTACTTATGGCATGGATATGCGAACATAAACCCTGCAAGTGGTTGGGCTTGAAATCCATGTATTAAAGACAAGGCATTACCTTTTTATCCATCTGGTAATTTCTTACTGCTATCAAAATTCCGACTTTCGATCACAAAAAAAGCCTTCCCGTGATATCGCCAGATTTTAAGGGTGATATTGTGCACCATGATCATGCAGTTTGACCTTGAACATTAACATTATTGAATCTTTGTTTTTATTTCTTTACTGGTGGCAAACCACAATCAGCCTGTTTAGTGTAGTTTGATATGCCCGTCGCTGTATGTTCTCCCTGTTGGGAGATGGTATGACAAATTTCCTCAAATACTTTTTTTTCAACCTATTTGGTGGTTTGTTTCTACATTAAAGCAGTTATATGGAAATGTACCCACTTTCCCTGATTTTTAAGTTAAAAAAAAAAAAAATGCATTTTCACATTTTGATTCTCTCGCATTATCACTGCTAACCTTTAATTTTGATGGGGTTAAGCGTGCAATGTGATGAGATTCAAGTACATACCGACTGAGGGGGCAGGTGTGGATGTTGCTCCCCCCCGGCTTGAAAAAAAAGGTCATATCTATCTCCCCCCCCCCACTGAAAAATTCAGGAATGAAAGGAATAAATAATAATTATTTGCATTATTGTCTGTTGCTTTTTCAGTTTGTAAATCAGAAAGACAGTAGTTTTCCGCCTGTGAGGGGGTAATACCACATACTTCATTGGGTCTCTTGTGAACTTCTTCTACAGCAACATAGGGGGCTCTTTTATATGCTAGCATACCCATGAGGTGCGGTACACACCATATGGCCTAGATTGAGGATTAAAGTATTAACACTGAGTTGCTGGTTGATTGCCAGGCGGTGAATGTCATTAATGTTTCGTTACTGCGGTTGGGATTTAGATGTTGCTAAATATACTATACGTTAGACCAATGCGTACATATCCGCTAAAAGCGACTCACGTGGCCATATCAAGTACATTTAATCTACCAAACAGACCGCTACACCTTTTGGCATTAGCTAGAAAACGCTATTTGAGCAACTTTTCTCATCCAACAAAAGATGTTGGATGAAGAAATTTTGAGAAAAAAGCACTTGAAATTTGAATATTTAGGGATTTTAGTTTCAAATTTGCCGTTGCCTTCATCTTCTTGTCAGCAGACCACAGTAGTGTTTGCATGGGAAGACGGAAAAAGTAGCGTAGTGGATGTTTTTTTGTTACAGAGATGGACTAGTAGATTTAGCTCGTCACCCGAGCCGGTAGTTGCGATTTGTATTTGAAGCAAGGCGGGCTAGTCTGGCCTGCACTGATGATTTGATGATCAGTATTGTGTATTGTCGTGATTGTAAACCATAGGCTACTTACTACTGCAAAGTAGTACCATATAACCATGATACATGTGTTTCTGTCAAAAATGTCCTATATGCTCAACATCACTTTCCTGGGCCTATCTACACGAGCGGATCAATGTGGCCAGTGGTTTGCATGGTGACTATTACCTACATAGGGAGTATCGTGTTGACTGCACACTCAGCCCCACAGCGTATACTCCGTATACTCTGTTCACTGTTCAGTGCTGGAGTCATTGAGGGGGACGTATACGTAATGACGTGAATCTGCATTCGCTTTGCATTTCGATTGTGGCTGCCTTTTTACGTGCGGTTTGTTGCACTGGAAAGGCCAGCGCGTGCGTTTCTAGGGTCCAAAACCTAACGCGCACAGTGACCTCACCCTCAAACTGAGATCGAAATTAGGGAGTGGCAGATCGGAACAAGTTCTATAGCGGTTCTATTGCATCACGTCGATCCATTACGTACTGACGTGCACGCACTTACGCGAGAGATTTGATTTGTCGCAACAATCATGCAGTAATGGCATTGCAAAATGTGAATCGGTGCAGACAGTCCAAACGCACTGCACAAACATCTGAATCTTGGAAGTACCACATACCTTGATGCGGATCTGGGGCCCTGGTAGATAGCCCCCCTGTATTGTTTTCGGTCTTACACTTCCTTTGTGAACATGAAAACTGGTGTCGGAACATTCCGTCGTGTTTCTTCTAAGCATGTTATGGACACGATTTTGACGCAAGCGGTTTTGCGATTTGAGCTGACGCGGGCGTGATGCACTACGATGTGGAGTTAGAACAGCAGGACTCGTCCGGATTCAATTGGCGAGTCCGAGTCACTCGGACTTGGACTCATGCTCGGTGGACCTCGACACTCGCGGTCCATGGACTTGAACCTCAGGGCCCCATGCATGGACTCGGACGTCGCCGCAGACTCAGACCTGCTGCACTCGGAATCAATTGAACCCCAGTGGACTCTGATATTCAACAAAACTACAAACACACATCTATCTCCTAATTACTGCATATAGTTTTACATGCCCTCAATTCTTTTAAAATAGTTAGACATATGCTGACAAAACTTATCTAAATCAGATGAACATGATATTAAATCGTCCAAATGCCACCATTCTCTACTAATTTTGTAATGCTCAAAATCAGAAAAGTCAAAATTGGACTTGCAATAGATGCTTGTAGTGATTGTTTACATACAATCAATGCACGAGCAAGCATGAAGCAGGGGCGGTAACAACGCCAGAGACTTTGCGGAAAAGCGTGTGAAGATCGTACCGAGTGGAGTTTTTAATAGCTGACTGAAGAGCCACGCGCTCTCTATAGCAGCTAATTGAATGCGCATGTGCATAAACAAAATCGTGTTGCCTGTCAAGAAGTGGTCGCTGTTGAACGAATTGCTGAGATTAATGACCTTCACCGCCTGGTTGAGTGGGATATTGCTGTATTCCCAGAATGAGTTTTGACTTTTAACCAATAGATTTTTATCTCTTACCTAATAAGATCCCTTGGTACAACAATCACAAAAATTGACAGAGGGATGTCGGCGGAACAGCAACTTCTTTGTGGAGACAGATGACAATGATAACGCTGACCACAGGATCTGCTCTGTCAAAATCCCCCTTCTGGTTAAAGCCACCGCTCCTTACCACAGATCACAATATACCACAAATTTCATCCTACTTGCACATCCATAGACCACAAACTACCACAAAATTTGATTGTGGTATATGTCAATGATAAGATCACATACCACAAACTACCACCAAATATTGTAGAGTTCTGTAATTAACTATCATCTACCTATCACATATAGTGGTCCTTGCCAGCATAGCGGCACGCCAAAACAAACCCGACTGACCCTACTTGAGAGGCCCATCCACCTGTAGAACAGTTTTTCATGGCCTAATAGGCTAGCAATATTTCTCATAGCCTTGTTCATGGCGCCCTACCAACTTCATTCATTGTTGAACAGTATGATTGATAGAATTAATGTCATCAGATACGGAGTGGAGCATACCCCCAACTAAAAAAAAATTGTGAGATTCACTAAAACATCAATTTGAGGTCTCCAATTTCACCTAGCTTGTTCAAGGCGATCTACAATTACTTCATTGGTTCACACGTCTATCTGATATAAATAATGCCATCATATAAGCAGTGGAGCATATCCCCCTCACTAAAACTAAAAAATGGCAAGAATTCACTATAAACACCTAATAATAAAGTAAAGAAAAAAAAAGCCGGAATGATCTACAGACCACATTATTTTTTTAAAAAAAAAAAAAAAACATTGCCGTATACACTATCCAATCATTTTCAGTCTTGATGTAAAAGTTACAGAAACTACCGAATTTTCAGCAAATTAGTTTATTACACCAAATTTGTTCCTTTCACTCATTAAAGGTGCAACAACAGATTTCAAATAACAGGTGTCCCTAAAAATATGAAAATTCTTATTTTTGCACTAGTCTAAAGTTTTCTATCAAAAATATCCCCACCTGAAAGGATTGAGCTGAGAACTGTTTCTTTGGTACAAAAATTGTGAAATTTCTAATTTCCTATAGGAGCAAATACGAAATTCAGCCTATGTTTTCTATTGAAATGTAAGCATATACAAATCATCTTTGTTTTCATTTTAAGTTATTTCTACAGCCAAATAAAAGGTAGGGATTCTACTAAGGGTCTAATAGATTGAAATCACTAAATATCGCAGAAAATATAGATGACTTGAAATCTCTCGTTGCACCTTTAACATAGTCTTGTTCAAGACGCTCTTATTTTCCATTATACACTGAAAATTTGCAACATATTGCATAACTCAAAATGCACTGGGTAGACAAGGGTTCCAGGTGCAAAGCACCAAGGCAGAGTCACGCGGGGTATATGGTACCTGTTGAAGCGAGCCCGATGTCGCTCAGACCGTCATA
Source organism: Ophioderma brevispina (assembly GCA_023653785.1). Lineage (NCBI taxonomy): Eukaryota > Metazoa > Echinodermata > Ophiuroidea > Amphilepidida > Ophiodermatidae > Ophioderma > Ophioderma brevispina. The sequence goes on along the minus strand of JAMKCH010000542.1, from coordinate 102,634 downwards.
CCAGACTAGATAAACTATGACTATAATACAAAATTTTGAATTTCTGTATATGATAACACTATAATACAATTGCCGTTCAATTTCTACTTTTACAAGAGTATCAGGGATAGGGCTATGATGTTTTGAGGTATAACGGAAGCTTATTTTTTACTCAGTCGCACATAATACAAATCTCTCACCAGCAAGGCAGAGTCTGAGATAAACCGCAGACAGCTGTGTTGGGACCTGGATACTAAAAATAGCTAGCTGCGATTTCAACCGTTAAAGGTGCGTGTTCCAATCGTCTTTGGGACCCCCTACTCCCCCTGGAAGTAGTATCGATTTTGATATCTGATGAAAGGCCGTATTTTTCTCATTGTCATCCTGCAATTTGAGCCCTCAATTCCATTTCATTCCCAAGATATAAACAAAAAAACGCCGTTTTAATGGTTAACCATCAATATTATCACAGTGTTGAATAGGACTTTGCAATACGCATTGCTTCTACCATCAAAACTGCAAGTTTATTTAACACGGTACTTGTGCAAGTGTCAGGCTCTCATATCAAGTAGAGAACACAATAGACATAAATCGGAACAAGTACCTTTAAGTATGACAATCCGTTTGGTAAAAAATTTTTTTTTTTTTGCTTTTGTAGTTAAAAGTTACTGAACTGTGCCATGGGAATAAGCCCTTTTCGATTTGAGACATCGCATGAGCAGTCGGGTGCTGGTCAAGTGAAAATGAACTTCTGGTTCGGGATGAGTATCGGAAAGTGTATGGGGCAAGGTCAGAGCAGATGATAAAATATAGTGAATAACTCAAATTTGAGCAATTATGCAACTCTAAACCATACCGGCATTTCTAGAATTACCGGCACAAGCTTGCAAGTGTTTTTTCACCAACACAGTGATATTGTAGCTGTACATTTGCAGACAGTCATCTAACCATGAAGGGGACGCCATTCAAGTTGTACAGGGATCGCCGGGCACCGGAAGTGGGTTGTACTCCACTAGCCAAAAAGCCGGACATGTGTAGTAAGAATTACGACAGGGGTCATTGATGCTCTTACTGGCTCGATCACTGTTAAATTTTAGTGGACTACTTTTTCTCATTGGTGTTGTCGTTTGTTTTCAACGTGATCATCGTCTTTTTTGTTGTGGATGCCTCTCGTGCATTTTTACGTCATCAGACATAACCTGAGATGATGCATGTTTGCAAGAGCACGAAGAAGGTGCAAATACTGTTTGGAAAGCTCTTCTATAATTAGGATTGGTGGCGCTGTATATCAGTGGATTAACAGCCGCATTGAGTTGATTTGTCGCAAGTCCAATCCAGAATACAGTTTTCGTCCATGATGACAATTTTACTTTAATAAGGTGAATAATTACTACTGCACGCATGGGGGTCATACAAATAAAGAACACACACGCATTGATAATTAGCATCCTAGCCACATGATTCCGTCTCGCTGCATTTGGTCTCCCTCTACGCGCTTGCCTGCTTAATCTGCGTAAAATAGCAAAGTACATTGTACAATTTGTGAAGAATGCAAGACAATATTGGCAAGAAAACACCACGTTGAGAGAGTAAATGATGGTATGTTCAGTTCGCATTGCACAAAATGAATTGGTATTGTCGCATTGGGCCTGATGAGGCATATGTTTTTCAAGACAAAAGATCCACCATGTGCAAATACAAAGATAAACCCTACCATCCATGATAGGATTGCCAGTTTGACAGTTTGTGTCCTACTGTTTGTGCGTCTGTGTGTGAACGGCCTGCAAATGGAATTGTACCTTTCAAACGCTACCAATGAGATGAAACACACAGAAGCAAATGAGGAAAAATAAGCAACCAAGTGCGGTATGCCACACGTTGAACGAGTTCCATACGGCGATAGGTAAAACGACTTGTCCACACTTGGAAGAGAGAGATACGACACCAAGTAGTGTACCGACATCACCACCAGAAAGATATTGTCTGCCACGGCAAGGTTTGCTAGGTAAAAATTGGTCGTAGTTCGCATGTGTTTCATGCGATATACGATGAAGAGAAATGATGAATTGGCCAGCATTCCAAATATGGATACAACTGGTATGAAACACAGCAGGATTACCAGTTTTGAAGGAGTATACGCTAAATTCTTGGCGTCTGCAGTTGTCAGGCGTTCACAAGATGTATTGTTACTCAGTGACATAGTGGTAGGATGGAGAACAAAGCTATATTTAAGAATTTCCTTAGCTTTCCTTCTGCAGATATCAATCTTTTTTTGACAATGCAACTAGTAGCTGCTCATCAACACTTCAGTGAATACCGAGCACTGAACAAGTTCTGCTCATCAAAACAAATTTGCTACCAATATATAATCTCCTGCTCTGATGGTTTATTTTTCTATGATACTTTTAATCATATTAGCATCATGTATCCCTTTCCATCTCAATGAAAACAACTGTTGAAATAGGCGACACCAGTATTTTGATGTCACTAAAGGCAATTTGATACAATGATCCCCAAAAGACCGTCTCACTGACGACAACAGGAAGTATTATTTTGAACAGGTAAAAGTAAAGCAAATTGGAGTTCATTCAGTAAATATACTCCAAGAGCAAAAATGGAAAAATATCATAGAATTAAATAAAGGGTAACATCTCACTCAGCCCCAATTGCATGGGGGGGGGGATAACTTCTACAGTCCAAAATCCCATTGGGTCCATTTGAAGGGGCTCAAATCAGATGGAATAAATATCATAGAAGTTAAAAAAGAGTAATGTTATGCAGTCAATCCATGGGGGGGGGGGTAACCCACTTCATTTACACAATTGAAGGGACTCACATTTCACAATGGGCAGGAGAATCCCCAAAGGTCAGAACACCATGGACACTAATTGAGAATAAAAGATAGGATTTGTTGTTTGCCTATCTAGATATCGTGTCATTTTGGATGGTCAGTCCAATATTTTTAGTGGATGCTGGCGCAGCCGGTATCCATTACGATGAAATTATTGGAATGCCCATCCAATATGACACGATATTAGATAGGCCAACAACAAATCCTATCTTTTATTCTCATTCTTATTTAGTTTTGGTTGTTTAGTTCACCAAAAATATTTTTACTTCAAAATAGTAAGTTACAAGGTCCATGGCCCGATCGCTAATAGGCCTCGTCCCCAGAAGCCCCGATGTTAACGGAAGTGGTCGAAATTTTGGTCTCAGAAGAAGGGACTATTTTCTCATTTACTCTGTGAAATGGTAGGGCTAAATGATGTTCGGGTTGAGTTATGAGCGAAAGGTACTTCCATTTTGGGCGACCAATCATTGTTTACACGTATCTAGGGGCTTACAAATCACGTTTCGAGCTGTACATCAAAATGGATTGAAAGATCAGCGCGAAAACTTTACAGATGGGGTTTTTGGGTGAGGCCATTCTATCAAGATGAAAACTTATATACTTAAATCGGACCCTCCCCCGTTAAAAGGGCAAAAATATCCTCGCTGTCAAAAATGACCAAACCGTACTAGCTGCATGCACTGCATAACCTTAGACACGCACCCGTAAAAAAAACTGCGCGATGATGCACTATCTAATATCTTTTTGTATAAGATTAAGGAACCACCAATGATATTGCGTGTTTGGCTTACTAAACCCCGCCCACTGGATAAGAATGACTAATGGTAAGGACTGCGATATTGTAAACACAAGTAATTACAAGCTTGAGGCAGCATGGTTTATTAATAATTGGTATCAAAGAGAATCATAGGAAGGGTGCTCAGGTCCCATCTCGTAAAGACCAAGTGGGAATTGTTGGACCAAGTGGGAATTGTTGGACCAAGTGGGAATGGTTGGACCAAGTGGGAATTGTTGGACCAAGTGGGAATGTTGGACAAAGTGGGAATTGTTGGATCAAGTGGGGAATTGTTGGAACAAGTGGGAATTGTTGGACCAAGTGGGATTGTTGGACCAAGTGGGAATTGTGGGACCAAGTGGGAATTGTTGGACCAAGTGGGAATTGTTGGACCAAGTGGGAATTGTTGGACCAAGTGGGAATTGTTGGACAAGTGGGAATTGTTGGATCAAGTGGGGAATTGTTGGAACAAGTGGGAATTGTTGGAACAAGTGGGAATTGTTGGACCAAGTGGGAATTGTTGGACAAGTGGGAATTGTTGGACAAAGTGGGAATGGTTGGACCAAGTGGGAATTCTTGGACCAAGGGAATTGTTGGACCAAGTGGGATTTGTTGGACCAAGTGTGTTTGGACCAAGTGGGATTTGTTGGACCAAGTGGGAATTGTAGGACTAAGTGAGAATTGTTGGACCAAGTGGGATTTGTTGGACCAAGTGGGAATATTTGGACCAAGTGGGAAGTGTGGACCAAGTGGGAATTGTTGGACCAAGTGGGAATGTTGGACCAAGTGGGAATTGTTGGACAAAGTTGGAATTGTTAGACCAAGTGAGATTGTTGGACCAAGGGGCAAATGTTAGACCAAGTATGAATTGTTGGACCAAGTGGGAATTGTGGGACCAAGTGGGAATCGTAGGACCAGTGCAGAATTGTTGGACTCAATTGGGACTTGTTTGGACAAGTGGGATTGTTTGGACAAAGTGGGATTGTACCAAGTGGGAATTTGACCAAGGCAAATGGTTATACCAGTAAAATCTGTTTGGGACCAAGTGGAGAATTGTTGGACCAAGTGGGAATTGGTAGGAACAAGTGAGAATTGTTGGACCAATTGGAATTGTTGGAAAGTGGGAATGGTTGGACAAAGTGGGAATTGTTGGACCAAGTGGGAATTGTTGGACGCAAGGGCAAAATTTTATACCAAGTATGAACTGTTGGACCAAGTGGGAATTGTTGGACCAAGTGGGAATTGTAGGACAAGTGAGAATTGTAGACCAAGTGAGAAATTGTTGGACAAAGAAGTGGGAATTGTTGGACAAGTGGGAATTGTTGGACAAAGTGGGAATTGCTGGACCAAGTGGGATTGTTAACCAAGTGGGAATTGTTGGACCAAGTGGGATTGTTGGACCAATTGGGAATGGTTGGAACCAAGGGGCATTGTTGACCAAGTTGCCAATTGTTGACCAATGGCAATTGTTGGACCAAGTGGCATATTTGTTGGACCAATTTGCAATTGTTGGACCAAGTTGGCAATTTTAGACCAAGTATGAACTGTGGACCAGTGGGAATTGTTGGACCAAGTGGGAATTGTAGGACCAAGTGGGATTGTTGGACCAACTGGGATTGTTTGAACCAAGTGGGAAATTCTTGGGACCAAGTGGGAATTGTTGGACCAAGTGGGAATTGTTGACCAAGTGGGAATTGTTGGACCAAGTCGGACTGCACCAAGTAAGAATAACATATGTATTTTAGGAATAATTTATAATTATAATTTATGAATATTCATAATGCCATTTTCCCCCCCCCCTTTAATTCCCCCCCCCCCCCCGTGTCTTCATGTTTTGCTATAATCCAATAAATTGCTAGGATATCTCCATAAAGCACACTCACATCAGTGTAAAGTACAACCGATATAGGCTATAAAAACTGCTGGCTATATGGAAAGGCCAATTTTGTGTCTCCATTTAAAGGTAGTGACCCGTCACCGTTCAAATATATGTTTTTCCTCATTCATGTGAAGCATCATATGATTACCAAAAACATCCGATTACAATTTTGAGTTAAATCGGTCCCAGCCCTGGATGGTAGTGGCACATTGTGATATAAAATTGGAACGATTAAGCCCATAATTGGTCAGCTATGAGTTGCAAAAATATTGGGCGAACGCATTCAAGGCCCAATATTTTAACCATAGGCGAGACCAATTAATATTGGGCGTAATCATCTCCAATTTTATCATTAGTCATGTTTTGGATCCGATATTTTCCCACACTTGGGACCTCCCCAAAACATGATAATGTACAAAATTGGCACATAGGATAGCGTGTGTTAATTAATGTGGTCGGCCACATTTGAGGACGTTTTTGCTCATAAACCTCCACTAACATTCCTTGGGCCTTATATCTCACTGGTGTTATATTACCCTAAAAAATTTGATTAAAGTATTTATTTTCGCAATTTTATTTGAGAAAAGATTTCTCTCAGGAAAAGTACTTTGTTTGATAAAAGAGAGCAGGGGATTCCCTAGTGTTTGTTGTATCAGGCACCTGTTTTAGTAGATTGCCCAATAGGGGAGTGGGATTTTCCCAAGATGTAAACTTAGAACCTGAGTCACTTGTTTATGCTATTGAGCTCAAATCATTGCTGATCTGTGAAATTCCGTGATTTATAATGTTGAAATGATGCAATCAGGTGATGTTAATTTTGTGAAATCGGGGATTTGACAGTGCAGGTTATGTTTATGCATGATCTGTGGTAAATCTATTTTAAGACTTGGGTAACTTTTGAAATGATGGGTATAAATCTGAGTTGCAAAGTTTTGTTTCGCCAGCAGTAGAACCAGGAAGCTATAACATTATAATTATTTATAGCTAGTTTTAATTAGAGAATAAGATATGAATTTTTTAATCGGTCCTCTACCTACGTCTGATTGAACCCAAGGTATAGACCATTATTTTAAGTGGAAGAACGAGGCCGCAGGCCGAGTTCTTCCACGCAAAATAATGGTCTATACCCTGGGTTCAATCGAACGTAAATAGAGGGGACCGATTCCAAATATCATATCTTTATTCTCATTTTTAAAACCGCGTCACAATTTCCCTGATCTTTAAATAAAATCTGTTTTTAAAAGTGTAAATATTTAACAAAATATTGAATCCCTACGTCACCCCCTTGCTTCTCATCCCAGAGTCATAATCGTTCAATCCCCTACATTCTTGCCGGCTATTGATATACCTCATAAATTGGGTAGCCTTTCTCACTCCAAACCGGTCGCGAATGATTTTTATTTTTTAAAATATTTATGCATTTCAGATAAATTTTTTACAACTTTTCATTGTTAATGATTCGAGAGACGCATCAAAAATGATAGATCTTACTTTCTTTCTCACGGTCGTAGTCCTGAGCTATTTTGGAGAGGCGCGCATGATACCCAATTGCCATTGGTACCCCATTCACAACAAAGCGAACCACACTGGAATATGGCGAACACGCTCTGTCAGGGCTGTGTCGAAAGCAATGGAAATGGACCGCGCTGAAGTTGAAATAGCATGAACTTGTTTTCAAAGATGGACTCGTGTCACTGTGTATGAGGTGGGAGGTGATTATTCTAAAGCGTGTGGAAGCTACGACTCCGTGTACTATGATATACTTTGACTATTAATGTGAATCAGTCATATGTAGTGAACGGATTTGTATTTACACGTAGTTTCAATGCATCGTTCAGCCAACAATTATCCCCTATTTTGCAGTATTTCGTGAACATATCGGAGGAGATTCGTCATGGTAAGTTTCCAGGGTATTTTCTAGTCTAGACCAGGAAGTGTGTGTCACTAACTCTCGCCTGAATTTGCCAAATGTAGGCTTCATTTCTGACTTGAATTTTGGGATGTTCATCACATGCATGGCAAGAATGATGATGATCAATTCATGATGATACGCGGATCAGAATTCATCATGTTCAACTGAAATTAACCCGTGAATCCCAAGAGAGTGGCAATTTTGACTGGTCACTGCAGTATGGTGCATTTTATTTAAAAAAAAGTCTGAAGTATGATAGGCCCTAGACTAGTTTCAGTTCGCTTGACTAATAAAAGTAGTTCCGGCGTATGTCTGCTTGGTGATCTGCCCAGCAACCGTTGCGCGTATTAGTTGGATTTAATCGATGAATTGAACCCAGGCATCAGCCAATGAAATTGCTTACATTTTCACAGCTGTTTAAGAATCTACATTAATGGTAGATTTGAGCTTTACATATTGCCAGGCTTTTTATAATATTGGATGCCGCCGGAGCTTAATAGCTGATCTGTTTGTGTGTCGTCTTTTAAGCAGAAGAGCTTCAGTTTTGGAATAAAAAAGATTCCAGTTTGTGGTCCTAAATGAGGACATTAGCGACAGACTGATGGTGGTAGAATACCTGGACTGTATTGCAGAATATTAGTGTCGTCGAGGGAAAACCCCGTCGTCTTGAACTGCTGGACAAAATTGCCTTCAGGACTGAGAAGATTCCCATGGAATATATTACCTGAGGAGTTTTATGTGAACTTATGCGCTGTCATTTTGGAGCCTTCGCTGTGAGGACATATCATCGTTGAACTGCAACGCTTCTTGTGGACATTAGTGGACATTCTTGTTGACAAGTATCAATCTTATAAATTGTGTGTAATCTTACTATGTAATGTTGTTTGGACATGCCAAATTCTTGAACCAAATCAATTAAAGATCGTGAAAACTGCTTTATTATATATAACATTTAGATCACTTGTGCACAAGGCTCATTTATTTGTGTTTGAAAGGTATTTCTGACCTTTGACGCCTATGAGACGTCATAACACTGGGGTAATGAGAAAAATCTGTAAACCGCCAATGGCGATATGGACGGATTGCTTTTTTTCCAAAGGGTATGTGCAGCTCTGGGGTGTTGAATAATATGGGTGTACATTGTATGTATAGTTCTTAAGTGAGCTTTGAGTACCTACAATACAGGCAGACTAAGTGGACTGTGTCATGGACCTGATCCTCATATGCATCTTTACATAAGCACCTACACATCTACATACAGACCTACACACACATGGCCATACTGACCTATACTTTAATACACAGTAAACTATGGGGATAACTAGCTCATCTAGAAAAAAGATATGGCAAAATGTTTACCTTTTCTGTGAAATGTTGACCTTTTTGACATTTCCCCACCCCCTGTCAGACCCAGGGGAGGACCCTGGGGGAATGAATTACACGGTTAGTAGGGCAGTAGAGCAATAAACATAAACATAGTGTCTTAGAGGCACACTGTGCAGAGTAATTTGAAAATGTACCCAACCTTCGACTTTAACGGCATACCCTTTTTTCGCTAAAACGACCGGGAAGGATGAGAAAACGATTACCCGGAAGCTTTCTACGAAAGTTTTTTCATTAATTTCAGCGCACCGGAGGAAAGTTCACTAAGGGATGGCAACCCCACAAGACAAGGATTAAGAAACATATATCTGAACATATGTGGTACCAACGGTATTAGGCGTAATTTGCTCTAAAGATCATTCACACAGGTATAGACCGAGCTTCGGTTTTTAAAATCAATTAGTCGGTTTTACACTTTGTACACGGATTCGCATTAAATTTTAGTGTGGCAGCAAATCAATATCGAGAAGGAAATCGGGCTATTTATTGAGTGTGATGATATTTACCCCCCCCCATGCAGTCAAATGTACTTGGGAGCAAAAGTGACTTAGTAAATTATTTAATAAGATAAGCTTTCTGTTGATACCCCATATGTTGAGATAGATACATATTTCTAAATAGGGACCATTTTTTCTGACTCACTCTGCACAAATAAAGTTACGACCATTTAACATAAGACATCTGAATTTCACATTGGTCCCATTGTTGCATTGTGTCTCTATGGGAAGGCAAAGTAGGTACATCCTACGGTCAAGATACCATACAAAACACTCCAAGGATCAAAAATGATACAAGAGAAGCCAAGTATACTAACTTGATGTGGGGAACAAGATTAAGACAAACTAAAATAAAAATGTACACCATAACAGCATAACAGCAATACAAGAATAAAACCACAGACAAAGAACCACAAAACTGACATGAAACAAACGGCAACGTTCGATGACCAAATGTAGTCATTTTCCAAAGCCTATCATTTATAGAAGAATTGTCCCTCTGACCATACTTACTACTGTATGGAAGTGGGTATCGCATATGAAAATAGAGAAACAGATTTAATTATTTCATTATTTAAAGGGACACTAGCACATTTGAAAAATAGTGCGCCCTCAAGATTTTTCAAAATCGATATTTTTGAATGGTTGTAAGGCTTTTATATACAAAAGCCCTCACCCGAAATGATTAAGACCAAATCAGCTTCCTTATGGGTAAACAGAACGATTTTATAATTTAACGTCGCCGGCGACGTTAAATTCAGCAGACGGCGAAAATGGCATTTAACACAAGAACATGCACGCCGTATACATGTTTCCCACGCTATGCACACTGTTTGATCGGTCTATAACCTTTGTGGTTTTAATATCAGTGAGTACGAGTCAAACATATTCATGTAATATACACATTTGCTGATTAAAATTATGGAAAACTTAAAAGTTGGCCTACAGATTACCTGGATGTCTTTATCCTCATATCAATGTCCCTATCTGTTTTTGGGTATGTTATTTTTATGTGTAAAATATATATCTCTGTTCTTCCAATGGCCTAGACTATCAATTGAGAGCAAATTGAAGAAATTTCATATTTTGTGAAAATGTGCCAGTGCCGCTTTAAATCATGCTTTAAAAAACACGGTCAAAACACACTTATTTTTTGCTCTTTCTTATAATTTCTATTTAAATTGCTCTACTTTTTCTTTGTTCTTTCAAAAAAAAAATCTTGCTCATCTGATTCAAGACATAAAGTATCATAGATAGACCAAATGGACATTAGACCATATGAACATTAGACCAAATGGATATTAGGCCAAATGGGTATTAGACCAAATGGATGTTAGACCAGATGGATATTAGACCAAATGGGTTTTAGACCAAATGGATTAGACCAGATGGATATTAGACCAAATGAATATTAGACCAAATGGATGTTAGACCAGATGGATATTAGACCAAATGGGTTTTAAACCAAATGGATATTAGACCAGATGGATATTAGACCAGATGGGTATTAGACCAATCGGCATCAGACCAATTTGGTTATAGACAATATGGATATTACACGATATGAGTTTAGACCAGATGAATATTAGACTACATGGCTTTTAGACTAAATGGCTTTTAGCCTAAATGGTCATTAGACTAAATGGTATTAGACCAATTGGAGTTAGACAAAATGGCCATTAGACCAATTGGGATTAGACCAAATGGCAAGTCACTGTCTACATGGGCTACAGTGATGACTGCGTATGTCAGAGCAACCTTGTACCAAGTCGTGCAGTGTGTTATCTGTGAGTATTGCGCTGACTTGAATTTCCCTGGCATCATAGGCATACAGTACAACTCCAAGTGCACCCGTAGTCCAGCCTAAAGGTGCATTTTGTGATTCCAGCACCTTCTGTTTTATTCATGGTCCACTACATATCCTTGAGAAAAGCTTATTTACAAAATTTGAGTTGATCCCGAGCTTGCAGTTTTGTGTTATGAGCAAATGCTTGTTTCCCACGGTCCCATAGGCCACTGTGCTGTAATTTGTCCGTTTACGGACAGAAAATACAAAATTACGAATTTCTTACAGATTCGACTGAATTTGCACGTAAGATTAGGTACACATGGATTACTAAGGCTAACGGTTCAGATGATATAAAAATCTAAACTTTTTTAAGGTAAGTCTGGGGACGAGGTTGTGGATCACAAAATGCCCCCTTTTAACTTAGCTGTTAGGCTTTACTTGCCCCCGTCACCTGCAGTCTAATGCCTAAGTCAGTCCCTTTTTTTATTGTGATAAAATCCACAGAAATCAAAAACCTCAAGTGAGAAGAACATGAGAAAGAGTTAAAAATCGTATATATCATGGTGCATACATGTGTGTTTGACTCGCCCTAAGCCTGAGCCTTAGCCTAAGCGTAACCAGCTACGCCAGCAGTTCTGCACATATTTTGAACAATTACACATCGATCTGGCTCACGTAGCTTATTGTGTTTGATAAGAAAGTTATTAATTATTAAAAAAAATCCCCTCCCCTCCCCTCTCCTTTTTCCTACTTTCCCTCTCACCTCTTTCCCTGAAAGGAGGGTAGGAGGTGAAAAGACGGAAGAAGGATGGGAGTACGGGCCAACCAGAAACGTTATTGTTTAACATACAGACAGATCAATGGTTGAACCATTATTTTTTGAAATTGTCATCTTTTCATGTTTTATTGCATGGCCTGGGCTTTGGTTTTTTTGGAGTTTTTGGGGGTTTTTTTTTTAAGAAATGTTTGTATATGTGTTTTGTAGAAGGCATTTGATAAGAATACATTGTTTCAAAGGGACATTTTTTTGATCCACAACCTCACCCCACCCCCGCCCCGACTTAACTAACAAAGTGAGATTTTTATATCATCTGAAACCGTTTTAAAACAATACCCTATAGCTATACAATCTCATTTCCGTGGCGATGCAATAGCTTCATCACTAGTGTATGGACAAATACACGCGCCCCTAGAATTTTTGTGTTGGATTATTTAATGAAAGGCCCTACCAGAACATACATGTAGCTGCTTTAACAGTGCCCATCCAAGGATACTGACGAGCACTTGGTTAGATACATTGCCTTCTCATATGTAGAATCATGTGTACCTCAAATCTTACAATGTATTTGGTGTCGTATCTTCGAAGAAATTGCAATTTTGATTTTCTGTCCTGTCCAACGGCCAGAGAATTACCGCCAGCAGAGTGGCCCCTATTAGTTCTTGGGAACCAACCAAGAGGTCAACATTATCATTTAAATAACACTACTCCTTATCATCTACTCACCTTAGTACGACCCTTTATGGCCTAGAGCCATGGAAACATGCAATTGCTCATAACACAAAACTGCAAGATCTTAACAAACACCAAATGTGGGGTACTTTTCTTCTCATGCAGTGCCCAAGCGCTCGTTCATAATAGCAACTCCCCAAAATTCAATAATTACAGCAATACATAGTGCAAATCCACAAACCAGTTGGTGCTTGAATTGTGGGCATCGTGGGGTTCCCAGACCCCCATATGCCCTCGTCCGTCCCTCTTCAAGTAGTCAACCAAAAAAAAAACAGAATACCTTTCCAGTGATTTGATTCTTCAACCCAAGTGTGTTTGGAATAAGAAAATATTCTTTGACAACATATAAAAAATTCAGAATTTTTCGTCACGATATTGCTTATGTTTAAAAACAACCAATGGTGACGGCTGAAATTGAGACGTTCTTGGCCCCCTCCCCGCTTTTCCTCAGTAATCTCGTGAACAATGAAAAAACAGGAGTGCTGGCATCACGATATAAACCGTTTATAAGATACTCCCGATGAGTCAACTATCATGTGTCTGTCCAATGTCTTCCAAGACTTCAAGACACTATCAATGAAGCCATCTGAAATATGAAAAAGTTGAAAGTTGTGGCAGCAGGAATAGTTTCAAGGGGCAATATGAGAGATTTGGATGCACCCAAATATTGTGTAATTAACAAAGTTTCCATAACAAGACCTCAATATATTTCTTACCTATATATTTGGCTGTACAGAAATGTTCTGCGAAAGCCTCCTTCGAAATTAGTTCTGCTAAGCAAACTCCAACATTATAGTCGTTACCTGTTGGCATTAATGATGTGGCGTATATGGCAAACCACATGAAATACCTTGCCCCTGGGACCAGCATGAGCATGCCATCTTCAAAGAGCCAACTTGCAGACTCAGATGAACAAATACCAAAAAAGCACTTCAGAATCGAGTTGATATGTTCGGTCCTTAGATAATAATATGTGTACCCTTTGTGTGAAATAGTGTGTACTCCTCAAAATCGTATTCTGTTCTATAAACAGAGCCAGTCCATCATTTTCCAGCGAAACAAACCTTTCTCATGCAGAAGTGGATGGAGTCGCACTTTGCTTCAAAATTTTTAATTTCTACATTCTTTACTTTTTTTTTCACATTGTCATCGCATTATATAGGATCTCAACTGTGTGTGATAGTGGAAACAGGGATATATCCCGGACATTTAGAGGGATGTTGAGATCGACAAAGTGAGGTGGTACAGGGGGAAAGGGTATCCCTGCTGGTTTTGCCTAACTCCACATCCGTTATGACAACATGTTAAAAGACATAAGGTGGAGGTTTGCTTAGCAGAACACCTGCGAATTAGAAATTTCACAATTTTTGTAACCAAAGTCCTAAGAAACATTTGTCGCTTATTTGGAGCTTCCATCGCCACGCGGGCCAAAAATGCCAGTACTTTCGATTTTAAAGTTTAAGGATACCTAGTGCTGCTGGGCATAACCTTTTTGTCTTCATTCAATCTTTTAACATTTGGACATTATCGTCTATCAGCTCCCTAAAGTTTTATCCGTGTACATGGACTTGGTATCACAATAGCAAAGCCAATTTAAAGTTCGACAAATGACATCGTCAAGATTTTTTCAAACTTACCCTCAAACAGGACTCTGTACCAGCATCTTAACATCCTACGAACAGATCCACCCATTGTTTCAATCCAAACGCGAAACTGGGATAATTTTCAACGCAGAATACTTACTCCCTAAAACTGTCGTGAGTGAGTGGTTGCCAGGTTTGGAGTTTGGCGGGTCAAATGTCGACACACGTTTCGTTTGTTTGGTCAACAAACAACGTGTGGAATTCTTGTTCTGTAGTATTGTACGATCCTGTTGGAAGTAATTTGAAAATCTTACGATTCAGATGACTTTAATTTGGGCGTTGCTGATTGTATATAGTCCAGATTGGGACTTTCACATACGTGTTTGCTTTAACATATGCCTTTAACCCGGTCATCTGTAAAGTCCCCAAATAAACACATGCATCAGGTCGGACCGAACGTGGTGCTTCCAAAATGCTATCACGACGACCTACGCCTCCAATTCATAGAAATCATTACCTGATTCCAACAATAGCCCACGAGTGCTTCCACTAAACACTCCTCTACCTTTACCACCAATAAAATCCACAGGAAGTGCCTAAAAAGGCGCAAATATCAACTTTTCTGGAAAGAGAAGCTGGGCAAACTAACATGGCCGATCATGTCAACTCATGCGCATGAAACACTTGAAGGCGTCCTTGGTTGGGCAAATACGCCCGTATAGCAATAAGGTGTTTTTGCCGCCCTTCGACGAAGCAATGTTATACACCGGTATGTTATTCATGCAATTTAGTAGTCCATTCCTCGTTGCCTTCAAATAGCGAGTTTGGGCTTAAAATACGCCCAAAGCGCTATGTTTATCAATATTGCAACATGTGAAACACGTCTGTGTAACCTTTTTCATACGGGCTTTCGTTAAATATCTGGCAATACGAACGCTGACTTGTCACCGTCTTAATTTAACTGTCTCAATTTATTAATTTAACATCCTGGAAGAGTTGTTTGGAGAGTATTGAGACTTTACGTGGTGGGTAACCTCTACGGGATACTTCAACGTGTATTCAGGTAATATATTTATTTTAGTAGATGTAATGTTGATTAATGTGACTCAAAAATTTGCGTTCTACTCAGATACTACCATAATGCATGACTCCTCCTCTGATTAGTTAATGGCATAGGATTATGTACATATGGAGGAGTCATGCTCCGCATGACTAAGTGTTGATACCAAGTCATGTACAATCGGCCATACAACCTTTACGTTTAGCTGATATACGATAACGTCCAAATGGTTAAATGATGAATGAAAGACAAAAAGGTTTATCCTCAGCAGAACTTAAAGGGATACCTGATATGTAAAATCTCTCTTGCACCTTAAAACTTCAAGTCCTTCATTAAATTGAAGGAAAGGCTGTTTACATTTTAGGCCTCGCTCAAAAAGTTAATTTTCCAAGTGAACAGTGACAGAAAAGGGAGAAAACAGCAATTTTTCATTTCTGATTTTAACCAATCACTGATAGTGCCTAAAAAGCTGTTGCACAGTGTTTGCATGTGTGTCTGTGGTGGAAATGAAGCTTTAAAAAACTTACTTCCAGGTCTTCCACACGGGTTTTCAGGACCTTTTTTTCCGGTTGACAACTCCTGCAAAATTCCAAGTGTCTGATGTGTTTATTTTCGTGAAGCCTCTCATTTTTGATATCACGACGTCCTCTTGTGGAGGCCGGTAGCATTGCGTAGACATTTTAATGACTGAAAAAAGCTGTTTTCCCAATCCGCGTAATTTTGTAACTTGTTACTCTAGTGAGTAAACGCGTCATTTTCCAACTGAACACGTCCCCCCCCTGTTTAAGCATGTAAACCAACTATTTTGTGCTGTCCGGCGAGCATAACAACATTCTCATTTCTAGAACGTTTTTCGGCTATGCGGATATCCGTCAGCACGCTTTTTGGAACTTTGTCTACCACAATGGAGATTGAAAAGACCAACTTCTGAATGAATGGCAATAATACATTGGTGTTTAACCCTAAAGAACCTTGTCTCTTTTAAATTATCCTTACCTAAATTAACCAAACATATGAAACTTTCAGTTTCACCACATATCAAATCATTACCTCCAATAAATGAATCAACGAAATTACTAAACTTGTACGTTTAAAAGATTTTTCTTCTCGTAGTTCAAACATTGTTTCCAAAATAGAAATATTTGTTATAGACACGGTGTCACTGCTTGTTGCTCATTTCAGGGCACATTGCTGCGTAAGACATAAAGGTGTAACAATTTATCGGTTTATGCAACCACGTCAGCGTGATGGGCGTTATTTCCTGCGAAAGCCGATGGCAGGCATAATCCCCCAAGAATGTCTCTTAGAAGCTCATAGTCACAGGGAAAACTGGGTGTAACAACATAGGCTACCAGTGTCCCCCCGGGGTTGTTCATAATTCATATTTTGGGCTGGCCCCCCCCCAAAAAAAATCGGTACCGGTATGAAAAATGTCCCGCCGGGTAGCCACAGTCCTGGCCTCATAGACATTAACGGTATAAAGCGTGAAAACTAATGTTGCGTGAAGAGTCACTCATTACCACCAGTTGTAGCCGGACTAGAGTGCGCCGGACTATAATACTTCTACAACACCGGTATCAGGGTCTGGGGTTGAGTTTCGGAAAATTACGAACATAGGTAGAGGCCTAGATTTGGTTTCGGAATAACCGAGCAAACCTTTTCTCTATAATTCGGAATAACGAACCTTTTTAAATGGAAAACAGATACTCACAAAGGTATTGTAAATTCGCAAGCAATACTATGGTTGAAATAATCAGCAAAATACAAATTCTGGAAAAATCGTCAGATCAAAGGAAAGTCCGGCCGATACTGGTTTATACCCCTTTAAGATACAACACATACTCCATGATTGTGAGGCACGGTTGTTTATGTGTTAATATTAACGTGTTGTAGTAAGTCATCACGGAGTTTCGCAGTGGCAACGTTAATATGAATGTTAACCTGAGTTAGGCCTAATAAACTTGTGAGTAGTTCAATGTGAAGCTTACTTCATAGTCTTCTTTTTACTCTAGCACTCACCTGCTTATCCATGTCTTTTTGCCCAAACTTGTCCCACTATGGACTATAACCACATGCATGTTCAATTTTCATGTGGTATTGACCCCTATGATACTGTTAACCTATAGTCATCAAGCTTAAGTGGTGTTTTGTTTAACACGTTTGAAGTTTTAAATAAGTTTGTCAGAATCATCACACCACACTGTAAATTATTGTTTAGGTTTTTGTACACTTATTAAACACCTAGACTCGTTTAAAACGAACACAAAATAAAAAATACAACTTTTTGGTCAAAGTGGGTATTTCTTGGACCACTGCTCCATAAATCACTAAAAGCATTGAAATTCCATCGCTGTTTTTTTATCCCATTTTAATCGGCAATGTGAATTTCTACACGAACGCCTTAAGCGTTTAAAACAATATTATCCCTAATGTTGAGATACTAAAAATAAACCGTTTTTTTTGTGTTTAATTTTGGAACATTACAATGTGTTAAGCTTCTGAAATGCCTTTGGGTGTTTATGGTGTTTAAACTTCTAACCACCTGTGTTTATGCTTCCTAAACGGCTGGCAAATGTAGAGTGTGTTACAGCGTTAAGGGCGTTTAAGTTAAAAATGTCCTTGCTCGGATTTTAAAATGGGAAACACGATGGCTGAATTGCATGCTTTTTAGCGATTTATCCCGTATCAGTGGTCTACAAATACCCACCTTTGACCAAAAGTTGTATTTTTATTGTTGTTCGTTTTAAACGCGTCTAGTGTTAAAGTGTTACAAACCTAAACACCTAATTTTACAGTGTAAGCTTTGTTACATCACCTCAGAGCAGAAGCTATCAGAGGGCATTTAAGAGTTGCTTTTAAACCAACAAAGCTTGGACCTGACCCTGACCAAAGCCTACTTCTGAAAGGGTGCTGGACCGAAACTTGTCCCAGCCTCCATTCTTCTTCACTCAAGTCTTATATACTCTAAGCTCTGTGGATTTGTATAGTCAATATTATATCCCGAGCAAACGCTTCGGATCCACGAATGAAGGTCAGCATAATATTTGATTGTAACATAAGGCCCACGACGCCGAAAATGCTGGACATGGCCACGCCCCCTTTTTGGTGGTCCACGCCCCTTTTGAGCGAATGTACTACTGACTGTATCTACAGAACCGTTGGAACCAGAGGTTTGCGAGACCACTCAAAACGTGCGGAATGGCCACATTATGTGGGGTCTAATAATTTTAATCCCGAAAAGTCAAAGTGGTGTTCAGGTAGAATTCGTCAAAAACTGATTTTCACCGATATTGTGGTTCTGACTATCAATTATGAATTCATAAGTTCATGCCAAATAGGAGGGGGTCCACCGGACATCTTGGATGTTGCTCTAACTCGCCTCAGGGATAATATTTGGGGTAGCTAAGGGTTTGTCACAAAAAGAAAATTATATTCCGGCCGTTCTCAGAATGCAGCCCTTCAAAATTTTGTGACTTTGAGCAAAATTGGGTAATATTAGGTGACACCGGGCTTTTGAAAGTCGGTTATTACAGTGTATGCTCCACAACCCATCAGTTCTGACGTTTGATATTGCACAGAGCTATTTGAACCATTTGGATTCAACTGTGAATAAATCAGCAGTTTGAATGTTTACTACTCCTATCGTTGCATTGGGAGGGGGCTAAGTCAATGGCCCATCGTAGAGTGAACATGGTCTTTTCCAGTTTATAGGGACTTAGTTGATTAATAATTAAAAGTCCATATCAGCACACGTTAAATCTGCTGAGGATTTTAAAATGATCTAAAAGCCTAACGCAGGATTGTGACCATAAACAGGCAAAAATGAAGATCCCCCCCCCCCGTATGCATGAAAAAGTCCCTAAAATAACCTGAACTACACGGCACCCCGTGGTGGGATAGCGACTCTAACCGTGTATTTTTGGGCGAGGGTAGCCTACGGCTACCCGCTCTATTCCGCTTGGGTTTTTGACCTACTTTTCCAATAGCAGTGTTGCAGAAATATTCGTGCCGTTTATATGCCTCTAAAATCTACATGTATGATAGATTTAGAAATTTTGTGCAATTTTTGACGTCTATGGATATGTTACTCAAATAAGATGCCGCGAAAACATGAACGTCATTTACAAAAAGCTATTGATTTTCAAAAGAGTAAAATACCAAGCGATCCCACTTCCACACCTGCTTACCGTCCGTGACGGTAATGCACTAAAACACGACGGGGTAACACGAAAATAAAACATGATTAGAGGGCGTTACCGGCACAGGGAAGAGCGGCCAAGAAATCCCAAATTTAGACAAATCGCCTTTGCTAACATCTTCAAAACGTAATATTGACGAAAAATATAAATTAGTGTATGTGTCAAGGAATTTTTATTTATTTTTACAGTGATTTGCTGGTTAACAGCGGGTCTTTAAACGTTTGGTACCACATGCATTAAGTCGTGGGCGATATTATCTTTGGCGATATGTCAATACTAAATAAAAATTCCTTTAAAAAGGAAGGGCAAGTCAAGCGGAAAATATCCTGTAATGGGTATGTGAAGTGTATTAGTAAGATGATGTGCTTTATTCTGTAATACTTGAGCCCAACTTCATATGATATAAAAATCCTTTATTTCTTTTAGGAAATCAAGGGGACCTATGCTTGATCACGAAATGCCCATTGACAGTGACCGCGGAGTCATACGAATTTTCCTCTAAATTTCACTGGATCAGTTGAGACACCACCTACCGAAACATTTCGAAGTTTAGTGGCCAAAAAGGTTGCAAAAGAAAACCGCAAACCTGTGTTTGAACTTTCCTGCTATCGTAAGTGTTTCCCTATAGAAGAACCATGCTTTGAGACTGTTCTGTCGTGCACGAACCGAAACTACTAAAATCATCACTATTACAGTAAAGACGGCCGTATTCGGCTTATTCACTTCAGAAGCGATCTAAGACATGGTAAGCATGCCAAATACGTAAAAAACCCTGGGTTCGAGAAAAATGGGGCGCTTCTTTCTGGAAATCTCCTCATGTCTCTTTAAGATTTTTCAGTTTGATATCCTAGATAAAGTATTCAAATCCTTCACTACCAAACGTTGGACTGATTTAATTGCGTTTATGTAAGTGAGGCTAGAGAAACATGAATGTTCGATTCTGAATGATCATTCCCCTTTAATGATGTTCTTAAATTTTTGCTGCATGCGTTATGATCATAATGAAATACGACTCATTCACTTGACCTTTAACATGGTTTAAAAGGTGCATTTAGTGATTACAATTATTTACAGGGAGGCAGTAGTTTTATGGTTAAAAAAGTGATCTGCAGTCAAGTATCGATGTAACTAGTGGTCACCCCGCTTTTCTTGTTTACTTGGGTTTCTTCCAAATTGAAATCAACCTTTGGCCTGTGGGTGTGGTGGTGTGTGTGTGTGTGTGTGTGTGTGTTTGTGTGGTGTGTGTTGACCTTTGACCTCATACTGTGTTCTTGCTCAGTTAGCGGTCTTTTTGCATTTAGACGGCATGTTTATGCAATTGACCTCCGGATGACGTTGATTTTTGTGGGGTCACCCTGAACCCTGAGAATAAACCGTCAGGTGTTGTTTTCGACCTGTATGCCAAACATCAAGCTCCATAGTTATTGTGCCCAAAACGCGCCATAGATCGGCGGATAGACAGATCTCATTTTGTAGTATAACAGTAGGCCTTTTCCCCCGTGTGTTAACCTTTACGTAGATGCGTGTGACCATTGATCTCATTTTTTAGTATATGATGATTGCAATTGCACACTTCTATAAAATGTGATGTTACGATACAATAATGTGGAATGACAGGTAAGAGGTCATGAAGTAACGAATGTTCTAATTTTGTATATGATTTGAAATATTGTCAATTTATGGTGAACATTTTTTAAAACATTTTGAAAAATTTAGTCTTTGGGGCACAGAAGAAAAGTTTAAAGACATTGGGTGCATTGTGGACAAGTTTTTGCGGAACGTGGAGCTTAACTTTTGGAAGGCTTTAGAATATTGAAAAAAACGTTACAGTGATCACGTTGGTACGTGTGCCGAATCCTGTAAAATCCTTACGAACGGGTCCGTCGGCCATGCAAAATAGTCCGGAATTTGCTTTCTTTCATTTCTGCGTAGTCCTGCATTAGTGTGTGGTTAAGTATAAGCTTTATTTTGTTTTCCCGAATAAGGTATCATGTGTTCTATGTTGATGGTCACATGTTTTGTCACGTAATAGAAGGATATGAACCCCCTATTAACTCTGTGTTAAATATTTACGTGGTAGTTTTGTTTCATTGTATGCCATCGGCTAAGTTGTGCAAAAAAAAAGTCACATAATTCACCTTGCAAAAACGCCACAATTTCCATCTTATTTATCCCTTCCATACCTTTTACATGATATTCCGCTGACCTCCGCCCTTTCCTTTTTAAAAGGATTTTCTTTTTCATGTTTGTGGGGCCTAATGCAGGGGGTACGACTGCTGAAGGATTTTTAAATAATCTTAAACTGCACTAATACATGCCGGTTCAGGTTAAACCTTCATGACCCCTAAAGGTTTGGCCATCCCCCCCCCCGTTTTGTGGTGGCCTCTAATCAAAAGTCCGCTAAATTAACCCCCTTTTTTCTGCACTACGACCATCGAGACGGAGAGCACCCCCCCACCCCCACACACACACAGAAAAAACATCTGAATTTCTATTTTTAATCAATTAAAAAGAAAAAAAGGAAGAATGAGAAAGATAAAGAGAAAGAAAAAGATGGAAGAAGAGAACGGTGAAGAAAACGCAATAGAGTGTAAATAGGAAAATATAATGCAAGTAGGTGACAGTGGGAAGGAGAAGAGTAAGGGAAACGAAAAGAAGGATACTGTGAATTGTGCTCTGAACACTAATTTTTAGCTTCCTAAATGTGCAAAAAAACCTACAGGGGATGGGGGGGCATGAATATTTGATATTTTGCCTGTTTCACGGTCACAAGCTCAGTTGTGCTTTAAGATTCATTTTTAAAGAGACCCTTCAGCAAACCAAGGCATTTAACTCTGGCTATTATGTCCTATGACATGGATAAAAATATATTTCAACTTTATACAATAGGCCATTTGTGACCCTCCACAAGGAAACAAATGATAACATTAAAAAATGCTTGATTATATCCCAGGTTAGACCCACATGGTCAGTATTCTGGTTCCAACAATGTCATACTAGCGATAACTATGAGTTTTTGGAGCAAATACCGGTTAGAACGGCACTTAAAAAATGCACGTTCTACCTATATATAATACCCAATTTTGTTCAAGTCACACATTTTTACGGGCTACCCGTTTGAGAAACGGAAAGGCATATGATTTTTCTGTTTTTCGACCTACCCTTTAGTTACCCTAACAATATCCAGAGGAAGTTAGACAAAATCCAAGGTCTATATGGTGAACTCCCTGTTTTGCATGAACACCTTATGAATTCATTCATAATTGTATAGTGCGAGATTAGATTAAATCAGTTTGTGACAGATTATCTTAAAACCTTTTGACGTTTGGATATTAAAAATGTATTTGCGGACCCCCCAGAATGTGGCCATTCCGCACATTTTGAGTGTCTCTCAAGCTTCTAGGTCCAATGGTTCTGTAGATACAAGCAGTAGTACTTCGCTCAAAAGGGTCGTGACCCCCAAAAAAGGGGCGTGGCCATTTTAGCGTTTTCGGCGTCAGTGGGAATTATGTTACCAACCAAATTTGTTCCTGGACCTTCAATTAGGGGATTCCTGAAGAGTTTTGCTCTGGAGCATATACTGCATACAAAACCACCAGAGCTCACTACGATTAATATGCAAGAGTAATTTCCACTCTATAGAGTGACGAGGCCCACTCTGCAAGCGTGTGAAATTTCATACCCGTCAGGAATAATGTCTTTAGTCAAATTTAGCTCGTGATATTTAAAAGTACTTAAGATGTATTATTTTGTAAATTATTCTCAATAAAAATTTGATCCAAAAAAAGGTTTTCTTTGAAAGGTGTGAAATAAACTCTTTTTGGAGTGGGCCTTTTAGTCACTCTATAAGAGGGAAATTACTTCTTTTGCAATTTTAGAGAGTACTGCCGGTAATCTACATACCTTCATCATACTGGCTATCCGGCCATCTCACCTATAGGCTCTAAAGTCCCAAAGTATAAATACCAGAATGTCTCACTTACTTCAATTTGATCAATGCAACATGTTTATAGTCCGTCCAGGGCGGCCGCCCACGGGGGGGGGGGGGGGAGGGGGGCATTCCAAACTTTTGTTTCTTGCCCCCCCCCCCCTCGTTATGCCACCCCTGGCTGATGAAAGAAAAAAAGAAGGAGGATTTGGGGAAAATTCGGCGCGATTTGGCCAAAAATCACCAAATTTGGGGAAAAATCAGCGATTTTGGGCCAAATTGTGTTAAAATTCCAAATATTTGATACTTTGCTCCCCCCAGGAATTTCACTTTTTCCCCCCCCCCCAGAATTTCACTTTGCCCCCCCCCCCCGAATTAAAAGAGAGGCGGCGCCCGCCCGCCACTGAATCTGTCATATCATGAATCACATGGACCATCATAATATTCTTCATGACTCCCAGCATGGCTTTCGGAATAGAGAGGTTGCGACACTCATGCTGGTCGTAACAACATCAAGTTTAGCCTCAGCTCTGGATAACAAGTAGGTTGATACTGTCCTACTGCCTTTTCGAAAGCGTTTTGAAATAGAGGAAAGTTTCTCTCAACATCGTTCTTATTGAACTGAAGTACGGTATTAAGGAAACATCCTGGTCAGAAAATCCGGCACATACCAACGTAACGCAACTGGTCGTCTTGAATGGAAAATGTCTACCAGCTGACGTACTTAGAGGTGTTCCAAAAGGCATCGGTAATGGTCCACACCTGCTTTCATGGTTTTATAAAGTATGCCAGAATGCGACTAAAACACGTCTTATAGGTGGACTTCAGTCATTGATTTTTACTACAGTCCACATCCTGAACAACCTTTACCAAAGAATTCAATTCAAATAGTAACACCATGTACACAAATTGCCCTTACTAATCTTTAGTTACACCTATAGGTTTTTAGAAACAAATTTTATCAACACTTAAAGTCTAGACTCAGCATTGAAATATTATTTTTGTGTAATAATGAAAAATAGTCAACGATAGAACTAAAGAGAGTAACCTAAAATGCACAATCCGAAATTTGAGATCGAATCGGATTGTTCGTTTTGATTGACCAGTAAAACATTATGTGTAGTAGTAACATCCCATATGGATACTGTGTATAACAAAAATTCCGGATCCGGATTTTATAATAAAGTTGTGATTTCTATATGACGGAATTCGATTTAAGCTTAGCAATTTCACCTAGTGATTAGGTATATGGACAATCATTATTGTTATATACCCTCAAAATTTTGATTAAAATATTATTTTCTCATTTATTTGAGAAAAGATTCTCACGAGGAAAAGTAGTTGTTTATGATGTGAAAAGAGAGCAGGGTATTTCCCTAGTTTGTTTTTGCAAGGTGCACCTGTTAGATTGCACAATAGGGGAAGTCGGGAATTCCCCAAGATGTAACTTAGAAACTGGGTCAACTTGTTTCTGCATTGAGATCAAAAATTGCAGAATCTAGGTAATTCCCCAAAAAGTTATTATGTGAAGTTATGGTAATCAGATGAATGTAATTTTTGGTCGCTATTGCAAGGTTTTATGTTTATGCATGATTCTGTGGGTAATATCTATTTTAAGACTTGGAACTTTGTGAATGCAGTATATAATGGAGATTTGAGTTAAGTCTCAGCCGCCAGCTAGTAACGAGAAGCTATACAGTTTAGTTTATTCTTAGCTAGTTTATCTACAATAATGTTATAGATTTTTGACAGCTTACTATTGCCATGATTGATATATTGGATGCCGCCGGACTCTGTGCTGTCGTCTTTTAAGCAGAATAGGTCTTTCAGTTTTAAAAAAGAGATTCCAGTTTGTTGTCCTACATGGAAGAACATTATCGACAGACTGATGGTGGTAGGAATACCTGGACTGTATTGCAGAATATTGTGTCGTCCGAGGGAAACCGTCGTCTTGAAGCGCTGGACAAAAGTAACCTTCAGGACTGAGAAGATTCCCATGGAATATATTACCTGAGGAGTTTTTATGTGAACTTATGCCTGTCATTTTTTGGAGTCTTCGCTGTGAGAGGACATATCATCGATGAACAGCAACGCTTCTCGTGGCCATTATGACATTCTTTGACTTAAGTATCATCATTAAATTGTGTGTAATTTTTAAATATATTATGTTGTTTTGGCCTCCCAAATTCTTGAAACAGTTGCAAATCATTAAATCTGTTATATTCTAATAAAATTCAGATCACTTGTTGCAAAGGCTCATTTTTTTTGTTTTTGAAAGGTATCTCTGACCTTTGACGTCTACAAGACTCATACCATTATGAACAGCAAAAAACACGATTTTTTTGAAATTGAGGGCGCCCTCCTCAGGAACGCCTCTGAGTCAGCCTTTAATGCCAATTTCACGGGCTCTAGTTTCCTTTTACAGTTGTAGTGGTATCTTCCGGAGGCACTTGTATTCAAAGGTGAATATGAATCGTGAACAGAAAACCTCGTAAAGGGTTCTCTTTTTTTTACGCCGCGTAATTGATTATAAGGGTGTCAAAAACAGCAAAATATGGAAAAAGGTATGTTTTTCGTACCCTGAAATTGTGATGTAGATACGCGAGTAAAATAAAATCAAAAATATTGTAATTTGGAAGTAAGCACATGTGCAAACCGATAAATAATGGTATATTATCAACACAATGGCCATTGGCTACTTGTTTAAGGTAGCAAAAACTGACAAACAGACGTGTTCCTGTAGCAAAAACAAACAAATGCCCGCAAAAATGCTCTTAGGGTATGTTTTTTAGTCCGTAGAAATACTTGTTAAAGGGTGCATTTCGGAAGTCCATGTTCACACATCATATCCACCTTTAAATACAACTGCCCCCCCGGGTATCTTTTGTGTCGAAAGTTCCCCAAAACTTATTTGAATCCATTTTGTATTATCAACTTCAGACAAAAGAGAAAGAGAATGAAGTTGATCCCTAGATAGCTATATTCACTTTCCCAGAGAAAGGAATTTTGGTAGGCCATCTCAAATCTGTTGGTTAAAGAAAGGTCACTGTACTTGCTTGCTACTGGGTGGGTGGTATCGCAAGGCCCGTCCTTGAAAATAGAGCAGTGCTCTAAAAATGTTCACCATGCATGGTACAGGGTATGGATTTCATTACAACAACCCATCTATACGGTGTAATTCTGTTACAAGACGAGATGAATAAGGTTAGGTGCTCAGGGGTACAGCAGAGGTCCGTTGCAAACTTGTTGGAAAATACACATGCATGGTTACACCGTAAGAATCCGACTGTGTAGTAATCTCCCGGGGGTTCTAAACTTTGGTTTGGGTAGGGACGTGTCTCCGCGACTCTGGAAGTAGGACCCATAGCTATACCATTTTTTGCCAAAAAAGGGACCCATAGCTATACCAGAGATGCAAATTTTGGACCAAATTTAACCCAAATTTGCCATTTTCGCCGCAAAATTTTGACATTTTAAGCAAATTTGGACAATTTTTTTGGCTAAGATTGAAGAAATTGACTAATTTTCCAACAATTTTTAGAAAATTTTGGTTTCCGATTGGAGTATTTGCTAATTTTCCAACAATTCAAAAAGTTGAAAAAACGACCATTGCTATAAAACCAAAATTGGCATGATAAGGGGTCATTGATATACCAGAAGGCTGAAAATGGGACCGTGTCTGTGGCACTTCCCCTGTATGGTCATTTGGTGTTGTTGAGAACCCCCCTCCCATGGGAGTAATCTACAAATCTTCAAATCCCCCAGTCAAATCCGCACTGAACAAATATTACTCCGCTAAACTGGACAATATCACAACCCACAATCTACCATAATATGCATAAGGCAACATTTGCTAAATCAGGAAATTGAAAGAAAAAAAAAATCAAAAATTAGATTTGTGCGTGTCTGTATAACGAGTGTAGGTATACCCTACAAGTGCTAAGACTGAAAGCAGCCTAATAAGGACAAAATCGGGTATTTCAGTCATTTCTGTCCGTACGGACACTTATTGCAACACATAATTGAATGGAGATTCATATCGTTGAACACTTCTCTTTGCTTCATTATACTGTCAATATTCAGTTGCATAAGAATAACTTATGAATGTTACAGACTTTCCCTTAATCATTTTTAGCATTTTTTCTGCCAATTTTCAAAGATTTTGACTCTTTCGAATAAAACACTGATAGGGTCTTTATAAAGCTAAGTAAACAACTGTGGTCAGGTCACCGAAACTCTAATGTGACGCAGTTTCAAACTAGACTTTAGGTACGGCGGTCGGCACGTCGGGATTTGGCCCGAACTCATGCTCCAGGACCATGACCAGACTTATTATTCATAAGGCAGCTATTCAATATTTTTACTTCAATCCACAAACTCTGAGTTTTTATGAGTCCAATCTCCAACTCTAAAATACAATAGAAATCATAAAATAAATTTTGTTTCATGGATGGGCTCTCGAAACCACGACCTTTAGAAAACAAGACGAGGCGCAACAGACACACGACACGCAATCCGAGCGGGCGGGAATAGTTCATGTAATACATTCTCGTGCTAGGGTCGTTTGTGGGTATCTATTGTTTTCCGTGCGTTATCTCCTACGAAGCGGGTTCGAGGAGGTAATTGGGTGTTATTTTTAATAACAGCTCTAGAGCTGGTTATTTTTAATACATGCACCGGAAGCTTGGGGTCACAACTGAAAGCGCGGGTCTCGGTGATAGTTCTAGAAATACAATGTCCCCTGACAATTAGATATAGCGGCTGGCGATTCTGTATATAATGATGGCAAACTTAAGATACCAATTCATGGTGTCACACTATGCAACGTATGTATTTAGAAATATAGAGCGGTGTGCTTACCTGGTTAAATGAACTTTCCAAAGTGATTAGCTCTTTACATGAAACATTTTCTCATAAACAGACATGAACCAAATTTATGATGTTTACAGCAGCAAAGATTGATATAATTCAGATATTCAGATGTATTTTTCATTATGTCCTTGCTAAAATTTTGTATGCAGAAACGGCAATTCCGTAAGGGTAAATTGCAAGATGACAAAATGAAAAACAAAAACAACAGGAAACCTACCCCAAGAAAATATTAGGTGATCTGACCAAACACTGGTTGAATATAGAAGGTTCCTCACCCTCCCCCCCCCCCCGCAAAAAAAGGGTACTATGTCAGTTTAACCTCTTGAGATCAAAAGTGCAAAGCTCCCCATCCTACGCCGTCATTTCCATTTGAAATTCAAAATGCGGTTCCACAAATGTCCGGACATCACCCGATAACCATAAGATATTTAGAAAATAGGACTACACAGCGTAGTGTTTATGGATGAATAGGGTAATAGTCTTTATTCGTATAGCTTGGTTGATTTATTTCATTCAAAATCATACTCCAAGGATTAAACCAAAAAAAACACTCGTATTCTTTGCTTAGTTAGTATTAGAAAAGCACTGATCAATCAACCATCTCGTTACTGAAGGTTAATGCCAGAGCAATCCAATATAAACCCCATTGGTTTGGTTTTGTTAAAACGCTCGTCAAGGATGGTGACAAGGGACAAAGTTGTTTTTAACTGTGTTTTTTAATTTAAATGACGACAAAATTATTTAGTTATCAATCCAATTTTAGCATGTTTTAACCAAAAAAATGTTTAAAATGTTATTTAATATATCATACTCTAAGTGTATAATATATAATCAATTCGCTATGATGGCGTTCGTGAAAATACAAGCTTTCCGCGCTTAGCCCTCGAGGTAAGTAACCCCCTGAGGTCATCGGCCGCTTTGATCTAAATCACCAAATAACCCAATGTATAATTGCTAAAGCGGGCGGGCCCTCTTGTCGGGACTTGTGAAGGAATTACGAGGTCTAAGAAAAGGGATAATATAAACAGTCTGAAGTTGCGGATTTAGATCACATCACCACCGACAAGAATGTTATGAAAGAGGGTATTCAACGTTATTGGAAATACTTGGGTAAAATGAATAGGGAACTAAACAATAATTCTAAATCAAGAGTAATCCGGCTCCGATGTAAGTGGATTAGAAAGGTGTGTAGCTTGATAACAATGATAATGACCGACTGATCTTATTAATGACCGCCACGTTTTTTGATGACTTAGGATGTGTTTGCCATGCCAAAAATATAAAATCTCCAGTTCTGATTCTGTTGACAAATGAGCTTTTTGAAACGGGGCGACAGCTTTGTATCAAGTCCTTACCGGTTTATTGAAGTGTGCCTATACCTTCAAAAACACCTCAAAGCCTGAACAGTGGCACCATGTTTCCTATTTATAAAGGTTGCAAAAAATGACTGAATCAACTACAGATGAATTACTCTACTTCTTGCGTCTCAAGATCTTCTCGCTTGTTTGTAATCATACTCAACCTTTCTCGAAAACAGCAAAATACTTACAGGTCCGGCTGCTTTAGAAAGCCCACAGGGGGTGAAGATCATATCTTCACACTTAAGAGCATCATGGCAGCTCAATCAGCTGAAAATAAGTCCAACTTCTGCCTCCTGGATTTCCGTAAGGCTTTTGATAGTTTGGAGGGAGGGGCTTCTTTCTCTTTCTTGGAATATCGGTATATATGGCAAATGTTTGGAATATTCTTGATAACCTATAAATAATGTTAATGTAATGTAAAATTGGGATATTATTACTGATTTTTTCGACATTGAAGAATGGCTCAAACAAGGTTGTGTTTTTATCTCCTGTCTTATTCTGTATATACATTACGAACTTGCTAAGATGCTTCAAAATAATAATGTGGTCATACTATTTTGATGTTAATATCAGTTTCTGTTTTGGCTGATAGTGTTGTGTCTATGGCTGACAACGAGAAAGACTTGACTTGCATGCTCGAATTGCTGCGAATGTTCTTCGCAAGTTTAGCCTCGATTCAACCACGACCAGTCACTCTCGTTGTCGGTAAACGTACAAACCAAATCACAGATTTGGCGTCTAGGTAAGTCCCATATTAGAAGGTCGACACTATAATATCTTGGGTGTTGAATCTCAAAGAACAAATCTGACCATACCCATGTGTGAATGAGTTAATTAGGAAATGTAATCGACCTCGTTGGTTATATCAAATCATTATTTATGGTCAAGATAAATACATCGGGTCTACTACGGCAACATCTTTGGAAGTCTCGTTGTCCTTGCCCTTCCCTCCTTAATTATGCGGCGCGTATCGTCTTATCGCGCGAGCGATTCAAAAAGCTTGAGAATCTCCATCTTCAATGCCGAGGTTATCCTCAAAGCATCCCGTAACACACACCAACCGCGGCGTTACTTGGTGACTTAGTGTTGGACTCGATCCAAGAATACGCATAATCAGGACAGTCAAATCTTTTCAAGGATTGTCGACATGGATCTACATAGATGGCCCAAGTTATTACTTAATGCCCTAATGACCATTCATAGCAATATGTTTTCTTTGAGGTACAATTGGCTTGGTGCATCATAATGTTCTTTTTAACTGTGGGCTTTTGATCTGTCTTTTCTGTCAACTAGTTCAACTTTTGGTTAAATCGTTTCAGCTGCCTATCGCCACCATTTATGTTAACTGTTATATTTTGCTTGCTCTAAGTCATCCTTAAACAACTAGGTGTTGCCTTAAAGAATTGAGCCAAGTTTAGAGACATACCTTTTGGACAATTTGGATTTTTATGGCGCAAGTCTGAAATTCAAAGCCCGGTCCAACACCCCCCCTCAATGTAGAACTAGCTCTTGGGATCCAAACAACTCGGTTATTTGTGTTTTTATGTAAAGAGGGTGTTGAGTATGTCAAGCATTCATGCTCACCTGCCAAGTTCACAGGCGTTAAGAGGAATGAACTTGAATTGCTTTCAAGCGCAGACTGTCGGATTCTGACCTAACTTTAATTTGGGATATGATTTTGCTTGACAACCTCGACACTAATTTGTTCTTCATCCTGGCGGGATCCCCAGTCAATTATGCTATGCTCCCAAGAAATTTGGCTGACTGTTTGCACTTTTTGACGAACATTGCAAATCATTTTTTGAAACAGGCATGGTATGTAAGAAGTTGCATCAT
The DNA here is from genome assembly GCA_023653785.1 of Ophioderma brevispina. NCBI lineage: Eukaryota > Metazoa > Echinodermata > Ophiuroidea > Amphilepidida > Ophiodermatidae > Ophioderma > Ophioderma brevispina. The sequence goes on along the minus strand of JAMKCH010000542.1, from coordinate 71,220 downwards.
CACGTTCGATTCTACATTAACGTTGCTTGGCCTTTCCGTTTACTTTTATCTTGTCACATGTTTTCATTCGTTCTTGTTGTAGTTCTTTTATTTTGTTCTTGGAGTTTTTAAGAGTGGTTTTTATCAATTTCACTGATTGTGTGTGTGAGTGGTTTGCCGACTCCTTGCCTCGTGCATTTTCCTCCTTCGCATGCTAATTGCTTCATTGGGGGATAACTGCTGTTCCAAGTTTGTAAGCACGCACACCCACCCGTTGTAACTGTTAACGTTGTGTGTTGATCTCATTGTTGTTCTTATGTAGGATGCACCACCGGGTAGGTGGTTGCCGCTGTTGGAAGCGTTTTCCAAATAAATAACTAAAAATTTAATAAATAAATAAATAACCATCAGAACATGGTAAAAAACCTTAAATGTTTGTACAAATTATGATATTTTAACGAAGCCATCTCGCTCATTGAATTATCGATACAACTTCACTATAAACCTTAACGGATAAAGCGCACAAGTACATAATAATGACATATCGCCCCTATGAGACGGTTGAAAATATATGCGCCTTGAGCCTGAGTTCGGGCCAAAATCTCCAAAAATCGCGTCGGTCCGGAAGTGTGTAGTCTGTGTCACAGACTGCGAAAGTTATTATCTATAAATTGGTACTGCCGGAGATTAACGTTATCATTCCATCATAGAGAAGTGTTGTAATGCTAAATCTCATCAACTATCTTCCCGGAAAACGGAGGGGTTTCTATACTTAAGTTTTGGCATCAAGGGTCCGTTACTATTTTTGTTTAATATATGTTCGAAATGGGTCTGAACTATAGAAACCTACGAGAAATTTGAACGTTTTTGTCGGTACTTCGGTACTCGCATATCTTTTCTACGGGCTAAATCCCATTTTTCCACATGCTTTTCGGTATTATTCCAGTCTTGGGTCCGTTCGCCGCCCTAGCCCACTGATCTCATAGAGATCATTGGCCCTACCCCATATGTTTTTTTTATGGCTGTCACCGAAGTCACCATTTTCTGCTGACCCCATGAATTTGATCTGCAATTGTCCAAAATTTTGGTGTTAAATATAAACCTTACGGTTTGGTTGAAACTACTGACAGACCAGAATTTAACAATTTCTCGCATCCCCGAAAGACCCCCCGTGCAAACTGAGTCATGAGTGAGTGTCTAGGCCCCCCCCACCCAAATTATGTATATTTCCCACTTACCCCATTTACCCTACGGACGACAATCAACGCTACGTGAACGGGGCACGGGGCAGGCCCGTACGCCGGGGGGTGGGGTGGGGGGGGGGGGTGCGGTCGCACCCCCAAATTCCACAAAAGGGGTAAAAGGTCCATTTTTAGCTGATTTTTTTGATAAAAAGGTCAAAAATTTAGACATATTTTGACCAGGAAGTCCACTTTTTGGCAGGGGGGGTAGGACATGCCAACCTAACAGCAACAGAACGGCATGAACTTCAGGCGTAACCCGAGTGCTAGTCTTATTCAAAGACTTAACGGTAGGAGGGTGCTCTTACGCATATCAAACAGTCACACACAGACTTATTAAGGCTAGGCCTGGTCACGAATGACCGTTATTGGAAATTACACTATTTTACAGCGGGGTTAATCCACTAACCCCGACGGATTTTGAAGTCAATAATTTTTTCTTAAATTATCATAATATTACTAAGATGTATTGAAGGAAGGTTTAAAAGGTGATTTTGCAATGTCACATGGGACCGAGGCTGCCGTAGAAAATACACGTAAGAATTCCCGAAATGACCGTTTGGAACAGGCCTGGTTTGGAAATCCCCAATGCCCAAATCAAGCAGATCGTGTCCGACCCCCCCTGCTTTTTGGTGATAAAATATTCAAAAAGTCCCAAATAGGGCCATTTTAGGATGGTAGGTCCACCTTTACCCAAAAAAGTCCCTTTTTTCAAAAAAAGATCCACTTTTTCGAAGTCCTGCACCCTCCAAAATAAATCCTGCGTACGGCCCTGGAACGGGGTCTATCCTCCTGTTGCAATTTCAGCAGTAATTTATTTATTAGGAATTTATTTATAACTGAGGTTCTTTTTCTCACGCCAGTGAGTCTACTCTTGATTTAGCAGATGTCTCACTTGTACATTTCACCCCTAACGGTAACAGTGTTCAGAGCAACTTGTGTAACAAATTTTATACTGTAATGAGACTATCACATGACACCTTCTCAATTAATACAGTCTCATTGTTTAATGCACATTTCAAATATATTAAGACACCTAATCAGGCACAGTGAACATGGTTACCCAAGAATGAGATTGTGATCACAAAACCTGTATGCACCATGCAAACATGTTTGTGATTGGTTCTTTGCTGGTGGTCATGGAAACGTGCTGTCCTTGCATACCAGAGCAGCTAGTGGGCAATGTTTATCTTCATGTTCACAGTCCAGCCAATGCTTACCAAGGGTGTCTGTTTAAACCATTGCGCGTGCTTTGAATCATTACAAAAAAGTACTCCTTGCCAAATGATCATTTGGGCCTATTTTAGCACTTTACATTACAATGCAATTGGAAATGAAGATTTAACAAGACGAGTCCTAAAAAGGGACAATCTTCTGCATTTTAGGGCACAATTTGTGAAAATAAACAACAAATTGAGTTTTTGTAAACTATATTGTAAGCCGGCATCAATCATAATGATCAACCTTTGTTGTGAACAAAAGACAGTCAGGTTTCATGTTATTTTTTCTGATAACATCTTGGTATTATTTTGAGTAGAAAATCGCATTGCATGGACACCAAGCTTCAGGTACCATACTTCCCTTTTAAAGGAATCTTTATCAGTTGACAAAGGCCAAATCCACTATTGTGTAGTTAATATCGTCATACATTGCGGACAATGTGCCTGTTTTACCAAACATGAAATAATAGTCTGCTAATGAAATAGTTCCATGCTATCAGTGTTAAAATATACATACAAAACAATGTAATTCTGTACCACAATTCTAAATTATAACATGGAAAAGTATTATTTGGATATTAAATTGGCATAGAAGTCATTCTACAGTTAATTTGTCAAGCAAATTGTGCAATCTTGACCCAAACCAATCGAAAAAGGTTACATAGCTACCCTTTAGGTTAGGACTAGCTCATTTAGTGCAAGCAGGGCATGTCACTATCACTAGGTGGTGCAAGTAGGGTAGTATATCACTGACCATGGCCATGTATGGCAATATGAGACTCTTGAACGGTCAAACCGACAGTATCAGTAACAGCGGAGAAATGTAAGACAATGGATGGGCTGTACACACAATAGACAAACGAGTACCACTGCATGAGGGTTGGTCAATTCAGATTAATCTTATGCCTGGCAGAAGAAAAAAAAACCGGCAAGATATTAGCATTATTACTTTGATGATGGTTGCACAATGGGAAATGACTATACTCACGAAGGTCTTTGTGCACTGGTGGACTATTTTATTTATGCGGATAATTTGTGTTATCCGACAAATGCCTTTTCTCCCCACAGTTTTTTTTTCTTTGGTGCATGTTGGACTATTTAGTTAATGCGGATAAATCTAGTGTTATCCGACAATGCCTTTGCTCCCCAAACAGTTTCCTTGTGGAAATCTTGGAAACCAGCAACCGAAGACCAAAAACAACCGGTGTCTTATGTTAAAACCCGGAGTAGTAGTTTTACTCAGTTTCTGCTTTGGACTGGGTCAAGTGATAAACATTAAAAACCTGCTTGGAATAAACTGCTTGTAATAAAATGCTTGATATCTGCGATGAGGATTTCTATTCACACTTGACAGCTGTTGACTGTCAATGTGAGTTATAACATGTTGCAATGTAAGATGAATAGTACTTGGCCAATTCTAATGTGACATTGGTACATTGAGAATTAATTTTGCATGCTCATGGGACTATATGCAGCTTTTTAAGCATTTATAAAGTTATTCATTAACCACATATTCTAAGCTTTTACTAGAACTCAATTGCTAGTAAAACTGATGCAAAGTTAACATGGAAAGTTACTTGATAGGTCATCCGATCAGAATCAGTAAAACACTAAGATTTGATCGAAGAAGTATCAAGTGTCAGTTTAACATTCACAAGACACCGAGTTTGTTGTCTTAAAACAAAAATCGGACGAATTTATAATTAATACCAGCAAAAGAATGTGTGGTTCATTGGAAGTTGAAATTGCAATTAAGAGGTCGTAATAACAAGAAACATGATTTAAAAAAGTTATGGCATAAAGGTACTTTAATTTTGTGATTCTGTGTAAGTTAAAAATGAATTATAAAGTTTGCATATGCATACGCCCTACAGCCATGTTTTCTTATTGATAAGCCTACCTACAATTGATTCAGTAAATTCTATTTTTTCAAAAAAAAAAATATAAAGCTTGCTATTTGCAAAGTTTACATCAATCCTACAAGTTAGTTACCAATAAAGTATGACATTGATACATTATTATTGCAATTATTAAAAGTTGCATTGTGAGATTTTACCACATCCTTCGGTATAGTGTGAGGGATTGCCTTCAAAAAGTGATATGCACATTTTCAGGTTAGTGTAATGTATGACCAAATGTTTGTAGATTCTGCCTCGGCAGTTGGGTTGTAATTCTCTGTATGCTACTTGAAGGTGATGTTAATAACCCTCCCTCCACCTAAACAAATAGATACACCCCTAGATATTTTTTGTAGATTTATGATCCTGGTGTTACAAACACGAACTTCCTTAAATGAAAATTTAATGAAAAGAAACGAAAAAAAATGTTAAAGGCACTTTGCACTTGCCAAAATCTGAAATTCCAAAAAAATATTTTTAAAAATTGATTTTGCATGTCTGAAACAAGTATAGCATATCCTAACATACCCTGCGAGCAACCTAATGAAACAAAATGATATTTTGGTAACTTGTGACCGTACGAACACCTTCTTATAATACGTCATTGAATGAGATTCAAATTATAGACTTTATTCCTTAACTTCGAGATTACTTCTGCAAATTCTGATAGTGCCTTTAAAGGTGCAACGAGAGATTTCGAATCATCTCTTATATAGTGTCATTGTAGTCATTCCATATAGTTAGACCCTTATATTAATCGTACCTGTATTTGGCTACCGAAATGCCTTGAAGTTAAAAGGTGCTTGTTATTTGTTCATATTTCAATATAAAAACATAGGCTAATTTTTGTATTTGCTCCTATACGAAATTAGAGGAAATTCGCATTTTTGGAACGAATAAATATTCTCGGACTTAGTCCTTTTAGGTTGGGTATTTTTGATTGGAAGCTTTCATCAGTGCAAAAATCAGAATTTTCAATATTTTCGAGGACACATGATAGGGAAATCTCTCGTTGCACCTTTAAAGGTCAAGGTATTGTGACAAATCAATATGATGGAATAAGTTCCGGGTCAATGCGTGAGATTGTCTTATTAAAGGGAATATCTTGTTCGGATCTGATCACTATCGATCATCGACCGAAGGCCAATCCAGAGGCCAATTATTGTATTTTCATTGATTTTTCTCGCTGGCGATCGCATGTTTTTACATTGGCGTAGCGTACAGAAAACCTTGCCCTTAATTGCGTCTCAACTGCGACCGTACTCTGGTGAATGCAATCACGTGTGATCTCACCGTGAACAAGAAAATCGACGTATGAATTCAGTATGTAAAGTCGCACAAAGCAAGCTTTTCTTCGCTGAGATTATTGAGATATAGAGCACGTTCAGACAGTGCATACCAAAGAAGGTTGTCAGTTTGTAAAAATAAGACTGTGTAAATAATGGCAAGCAGAAATAGGAAAGGCGAGAAAGAAGCGACAAGAGCAGCGCTTACATTCAGTTTGCAGCGCGCAAATTTCGGTAAATCGCACTGGCCCATAAGGTAGGGCGTTTCCTGGGACGATCATCCGGGATGGATTCGGTCTTATGCACCACAGCCTTCAGCATGCAGTTATTCCGGGTGCGGGTGCCGAATTACTAGGGTGGGTGGACACAATACTAAAATTCTTCCCTGACGTGGATGTACTAAATAACCTGCAAGTGGTTGGTTGGCTTGGAAGGGAGTACTTTTTATCTGCTTCTGTTCTGGGGTAGTATGGTGTATTCAAAATTCGACTTGATCAAAAGACCTTTCCCTGTGAATAGCCCAGATTAACCCTAACCAGGACCGGTCGTTTTGCCGGCCGACGGCCCAAATGCAACGAAAGGCAAATCTATTTATTTTTAACGGCCCAGAGCAACAGAAGCAAAAGTTTCGTGTCATTGCATCTCGGCGGGCGTTTTCCCGGCACAGGATATAGTAACGTAAAGTCAATAACAGCCCAGATGCAACGAAAAAACATCGCCGCCTTTTCCCGGAGAGGCCCATAACAAATGCAACGAAAAACATCGCAGTCATTTTCCCGGAAAGACGGCCCAGACTGCAACGAAAAACATGCGCCATTTACCGAAAGACGTCCCAGATGCAACGAGAAACATCGCGTGAAAATGCCCATAAAACAGGGAAATAATAAATAAATAAATAAATAAATAAATGATGCGTACTGCCAAGGATCTGCATGAAATTTGTAGCTTATAGTGCGACAGTCGGAGTGGGCTATTCGATCCATTCATAGTGTGCGTGGCGCTTCTTATGTACGTCATGCTCCCGGTTAAGTCACGAATACGTTTAGTGCATTAATTAAACCCAATAGCTATCGAAATGGGGCGCTATCACCATCGAAATCGAAATTGTCTCATGGGCATTTGTAACAGGTGTCACCCCCTGATGAAAAGCATTGCGCCTTATGCGGGCAAACCATCCGAAACGCAGTGAAAAGCATTGCAGCATTTCCAGTCAATAACGGCCAGATGCACGAAAAACATCGCGTCATTTCCGGAAGACGGCCCAGATGCAACGAAAAAATCGCGTCATTTTCGGTAAGACGGCCCAGGTGCAACGAAAAACATCGCGTCATTTTCGGTAAGACGGCCCAGATGCAATGAGAGCCACTGAGAGTCATTTGCGCGACCAAAATGTTGTTGACGGCCAGATGCAACGAAAAGCTTTTCCGACCGGTACCAGTTAGTTACCAATAAAGTAGGACTTGAAATAACAAGTTATTATTGCCATTATTAAAAGTGCATTGTGAGATTTTACCACATCCTTCTTTTGTTTGAGGGATTGCTCAAACAGTTACTATGCCATTTCAGTTATTGTAATGTTGCCAAAATGTTTGTAATTCTCCATCGCATTGTGTTGTAATTTCTCATGTATGCTACTTGAAGTTGATTTTAAATAAACCCCTCACCTCCCCCTCAAAAAATAGATACACCCCTAGATATTTGTTTTTAGATTTGATCTGTGTTTACAAAAGCACGCACTTCCTTCAATGACATTACTGCAAGAAACCAAAAAATATTTTACAGGCACTTGCACTTTGCCAAATCTGACTTCCAAAAATATTTTTAAAAATCTATTGGTTGGGAGGTCATGTCGTCTACAAGTATAGCTATCCTAGACATACCCTGCGAGCAACCTAATGAAAAAAATTGATATAATTAAAAAATACTAAAAAATTATTATAATACTTAATTGAATGAGATTCAAAATAGACTTTTATTCTTCACTTCTAGATTACTCTGCAAATTTCTGCTAGTGCCTTTAAAGGTGCAACGAGAGATTCGAATCACCTATATTGTGTCATTTGGTAGTCATTTCATATAATTAGACCCTATATATAATTCTTACCTTGTATTTGGCTACAGAAATGCCTTGAAAGTTAAAAGGTGGGCTTTTTATTTTGTTCCTATTTCACTATAAAACATAGGCTGAATTTTGGTATTGCTCCTATAACGAATTAGAACTGTCGCATTTTTTGACCGAATAAATATTTCTCGGCTTAGTCCTTTAGTTTGGGGTATTTTTATGGAAAGCTTACATCATTGCAAAATCCGAATTTTCAATATTTTCGGGACAACATATATGGAAATCTCTCGTTGCCCTTTACAAGTGTCAGGTATTGTGACAATCAATATGATGGAATGAAGTTCCGGGTCAATGCGTGAGATTGGGTCCTTTTTAAAGACCTATTCTTGTTTCGTAATATGATACATCTCGATCATGACCGAAGGCCAATCCAGAGGCCAATTATTGTATTCATTGATTTTTCTCGCCTGGCGATAGCATTGTTACACTTGCGTATCGTACAGAAAAACCTTGCCCGTAATTTGCGTCCTCAACTGCGACCGTTACTCTGGTGAATCAATCCCGTGGGGATAATCCACCGTGAACAAGAAAATCGACGTAGGAATTCAGTATTGTAAAGTCGCACAAAGCAAGCTTTCTTCGCTGAGATTATTGAGATATAGAGCACTGTTCAAGACAGTGCATCCAAGAAGGTTGTCAGTGTAAATAAGTGTGTAAATAATGCAAGCAGAAATAGGAAAGGCGGAAAGAATCGACAAGAGCAGCGCTTTAGCCTTCAGTTTGGCAGCGAGCAATTTCGTCTAAATCGCAATGGCCCGATAAGGTAGGTTCGTTTCTGGGAACGATCACGGGATGGATTCGGTCTTCTGCCACCACATCCTAGCAGGCAGTTTATTCCGTGGCGGGTGCCGATAATAGGGTGGTGGCACAATACTAAATTCTTTCCCTGACGTGGATGTACTAAACAAACCTGCAGTTGTCTGGTGTTTTGGCTTGGAGGGCAGTACTTTTTATTCTGATTCTGTTCGGGTAGTATGTGTGTATCAAAATTCTGACTTGAAGATCAAAAAGTGGCCTTTCCCCTGTGAATATCCCATATTAACCCTATCCAGGACCGGGTCGTTTTGCCGGCCGACGGCCCAAAGGCACGAAAGCCAATCTATTTTTATTTTAAAACGGCCCAGATGCAACGAGAGCCAAAGTTTGCGTTTCAAAAAAAATTGTGCCTCTCGGCCGTTTTCCCGCACAGGAATAAGTAGGTAAAGTCAATAAACAAGCCCAGATTCAACGAAAAACATCGCTCCATTTTCCCGAAGACGGCCCATAACACATGCAACGAAAAACATCGCATCATTTTCCGGAAGACGGCCCAGATGCACGAAAAACCATCGCGCCATTTTTACCGGAAAGACGTCCCAGATGCAACGAGAAACGAATCGCGTGAAATGCATAAAAGGTCACTAAATAAATAAATCAATACATCAATAAGATGCGTACTGCACACTGATCTGCATGAATTTGTAGCTTATAAGTTCGCCAGTCGTGAGTGGCGCAATTACGCTACATCATAGTCGTGCGTTTCGCTATTATGCTACGTCCTGCCTCCGATTTACGTAACGAATAACGTTTAGCATAATTAACCCAATAGCTTGTCGAAAATGTGGCGCATCACCATCGAATCGAAAATTGTCTATGTCATTTGTACAGTGTCACCCGCCTGATAAAGCTTGCGCCTTCTGCGGGCAAACCGTCCGAATGGCATGTGAAAAACATCGCATCATTTCCAGTCAATAACGGCCCCAGATGCAACGACAAACCCTTCGCTTCATTTTCCCGGAAGACGCCCAGATGCACGACAAACATCGCGTCATTTCCCGGAAGCCGGCCCAGGGCACCGAAAAACATCGCGTCATTTTCCGGTAAGATCGGCCCAGATTCATGAGAGCCATTGAGAGTCATTTGCGCTACCAAAATAGTTGTTGACGGCCCATGCAACAAAAGCATTTTCCTACCGGTACCAACGTTTTCGTTGCCTCTCTTTCCATCTCGGCCGCGTTGGGTTAATAAGCCCTTTCATCCAGTGTTTCCAACAAAAATTTTGGCTACCCGCGGCAAAAGGCCGTGCCAAGGCGCGGCAAATGACCAAAATAGTAGCCCAATTTTTTCACTTGTCGCTTAGGCGCATGTGAGGGCGCTATTTTTACGAAAAAATTCCATTTTAGTCCGATTTTTTCACTATTTTCTATTTATTTCATATTTATATTTGTTTTATTTGTTTATTTATTTAATTATTAATCTATTTTTTGTTTTTCTTTCTTTTTCTTCATTTTATTTTATTTAATTTTTTCTCTATTCTTATTTTTTTATTAACACCACACTCATTATCTTTTTGCCAAAGTGTTCTCTAAAAAACTGTATGGTCCTGAGAAGAACCTTTGATGTCAGCTGACGCCACAATTACTCATGAAGAAGAATTGGCAAAGACCTCACAAAAGAACGGCTATTATAAAATTCGTTGTTGACTCTGCATCTGCGATCTTTGTAGCCGATTCTTCTACTATTGTGGTTGGAGTCTGATGTTTTGTTATCATAAGGACGATGACTGCGAGTGTCCGCGACAGTTTTGGACCAAGGTCAGAGTGCTGAATAGTTGCTGGTACTGGAGGTTGCCGCATCTTGGCGTGAAGGTTCCAGGCGTCTGCGGTTTGGAGGAGCCATGTGTTGTCGGTAAGGACTTCCCTCGATTTTGTTAGGCTTTTTCGAAATTTGGCGTGTAGACGTGTTCAGTGTTGCGGAGGACTTTTTGTCGGCAACGATAGAAAGTCGTGCTTCTGTCGGAACTGGAGTGCCCAATTTCTGCTTCGAGCTGACCGGGTCGTTTTGCCGGCCGACGGCCCAAAGGCACGAAAGCCAATCTATTTTTATTTTAAAACGGCCCAGATGCAACGAGAGCCAAAGTTTGCGTTTCAAAAAAAATTGTGCCTCTCGGCCGTTTTCCCGCACAGGAATAAGTAGGTAAAGTCAATAAACAAGCCCAGATTCAACGAAAAACATCGCTCCATTTTCCCGAAGACGGCCCATAACACATGCAACGAAAAACATCGCATCATTTTCCGGAAGACGGCCCAGATGCACGAAAAACCATCGCGCCATTTTTACCGGAAAGACGTCCCAGATGCAACGAGAAACGAATCGCGTGAAATGCATAAAAGGTCACTAAATAAATAAATCAATACATCAATAAGATGCGTACTGCACACTGATCTGCATGAATTTGTAGCTTATAAGTTCGCCAGTCGTGAGTGGCGCAATTACGCTACATCATAGTACCGTGCGTGGCACTTTATTCTACGGTCATGCTCCCGTTTTACGTCACGCATACTTTATGCATATTAACCCCAATAGCTTAGCGAAAATGGTGGGGCGCTAGCACCAGCGAAATCGCAATGGTCGAGGGCAGGGACAGTGTCCCCCCGGAGGAAAAGCATTGCGCCGGGGCGGGCAAACCGTCAGAAATGCAGTGAAAAGCACAGCATCATTTTCCAGGCAGAACGGCCCGATGCACGAAAAACAGCGCGTCATTTCCCGGAAGACGGCCCAAATTCAACGAAACACATCGCGTCTTTTTCCGGGAAGACGCCCAGGTGCAACGAAAAACATCGCGTCATTTTCCGTAAGACGGCCCCGATGCAATGTAGCAATAAGTCATTTGCGCGACCAAAAATATTTTGACGGCCCCGATGCAACGAAAAGCAGTTTCCGACCGGTACCACTTTTTCGTTGCCTCTCATTTCACTCTCGTCCGCGTTTAGGGTTAATAGCCCTTTTCACCCACCCAGTGTTGACAACAAAATTTTGGCTACCCGCGGCAAAAGGCCGTCCAAGGCGCGCAAATGACCAAAAAATAGCCCAATTTTTGCGTGGCGTGTGTGTCGCTTACGCATGTGAGGGCCTAATTTTTAAAACAAAAAAGTCCATTTTAGTCCGATTTTTTACTATTTTTCCTATTTATTTCAGATTTATTTGTTATTTGTTTATTTTTATTTATAATCTATTTGTTTTCTTCTTTTTCTCATTTTATTTTTTAATTTTTTCTCTATTCTATTTTTTTTATTAACACACACACTCTTATCTATTGTTGCCAAAGTGGCCCTAAAAGACTGTTTATGTGTCCCTGAGAAGAACCGTTGATGTACCGCTGACGCCCAATTACTCATGAAGAAATTGCAAAGACTCACAAAGAACGGTATTATAAAATTCGTATTGTTGACTCTGCATCTGCGATGCTTTTGTAGGCCGATTCTTCTACTATTGTGGGTGGAGCTGATGTTTATGTTATCATAAGGACGATGAATGCGAGTGTCCGTGACCGGTTTGGACCAAGGATCAGAGTGCTTGAATAGTTTCTGTACTGGAGGTTGCGCATCTTGGCTGTGAAGGTCCTGGGGCGTCTGCGGTTTGGAGGAGCATGTGTTTTACCGGTAAGGACTTCCCCTCTAATTTTTGTTAGGCTTTTCGAATTTTTGTCCGTGTAGAGGCGTGTTCCAGTGTTGCGGAGGACCTTTGTCGCAGATAGAAAGTCCGTGCTTCATGTCGGAACTGGAGTGGCATAATTTCTGCTTCGATCTGACAGTTTGGACGTTGTTTTCCAGCGAGGACGCCTAGATTGTGCGAATAGCTAAATAGGTTCTGAAAGGTTTCGACAGCTGTTTCGGGCCGAATTCTCCAACTCATTAATAACTTGCGAAGGCAGAGAACTAACAAACAACAATACACGACCTAGTCTAAAATCGGACGAACGGTGGCTTGATAAATTATGCGGAGTACTTGAGATAGTTGGCTCCTCCGGAGAAGACCGCGTGACTTAAGAAACATTTATATGTCCTGAGAAGGCCGTGGATTGTACAGTTTGACATACAAATTACTTGTGATCATAAAAAGATGTTTTGTAGGAATAATTATTTGTTGTTATACCTGAGTAAGCGCCTACTCCCCGTCGTGTAAGGAGCACATCCTTGCAGCTTAGTAAGGTTTAATTGCTCTCTCACGTGTACCACCCATGACTGTCCACGTTTTGTTGATAATTATTCTGTTGTTATCCCTGAGTGGAGTACCTACTCCCCGTCTGTAAGGAGCCCAAAGGCTGACCAAGCATCATATCCCGTATAAGTTGCTTTGTTACTATTGTTGTCATACCCGAGCGAGTACCCTCTAGTGAATGCAGTAAGCAATTTTCAAGAAGAAAGGACGCGCTAAAATTTTCTCGGAAGCTTGAAATAAATATGTACGTGGGATTAACGGAACACCGCGGGTGCCGCGCCGGTGCCGGGCCTTGGGACTATGAAAAGTGGCCCAATTTGGGGAAACCCGCGGCGGCCTTTTTTTTGGCGCGGCAGGCATGAATTAAAAGTAGCCCAATTGCGGGTAAAAACGCGGCGTTGGCAACATGCCTTTGCACAATCTCAGATTCAAGACGCATTGTGGGTAATATCCCAACAATATGTTTGGAGATAAACAAAACAAGGCTACGTGTACAATTTCAATGTGGTGAAACTTTTCACAAAATTTACTTAAACTCGGGTTTTAAAACAGGTTATCTTGTTCATGTGTTAATGTTATATTCAACTGTATTTAAATAAACTGTCATGAAGGAATTGAGACCGCATAGTTCAAAAAAAACCCAAGAAGAGATATTTTGGTGAAAATGGTAAGTTCACCACATGAAATTATGCACTAGCCTCGTTTTTATTTATCCCAAAAAGATCTCGGATATACCAAATTACCCACAATACATCTTGAATCTGAAATGCGAAAGGGCTATAAGCGTAATACTGTGCCACCAGACCTGTACAGGTTGACCTCAGCACAAACTCATTGATCTTTGTTTTAGTTGTATGGGGTAACCACAATCGGCTGTGTCGTGTCGATTTTAGCTGCCATCACTATTATGTTTTGCGGGAACGGCATTGAAACATGTCCTTAATTTCATTTTTGTCACTATTTAAAAACAAAGTAGAATGGAATTGTACATACATATCTTTGATTTTTCGGCTAAAAATGCATTTCCAAATTTTGTGATTTCTGCATTATCGCTGCTTATCCTCAATGAAGGGATGTTAAGGCTGTCATCAATTTAAAGAGAATGAGATTTCCAGAACAGAAAGCGCCACAATTTTTTCTCGAACCTAGGTTTTTTAACATATGTTGGAATGCTACCAATGTATTAGATCAAACCTGAAGTGAATATAGCCATATGCTGTCTTTATGTAATAAGATGATGATTAGTAGTTTGTCAGTTGCACGACAGAAAGTCAAGCATGTTTTCTATGGGACGATTACGATTGCAAGGCAAGGTGAGAAACAAGGTTTGCAATTTTATTTTGAACCGGTTTGTCCAATAAACCTTCCCAAACGTTCTTGGTAGGTGGTCTACAACCGATCAGTTGAAATTTGAGAGAAATTCAATCCTAAAAAATCTCCTCCGTCACTTTAAGTGTCGGCGGAAAGAAATTGGTATTCATGGTATTGCATAGTGGGCAGTCCACTAATTAAAATGCGTGCCGGTTCAAAATCTTGGAAATCGGCAAAAGGGTGGGGGCTGACATTTTTTCCTAAAAGGGTGGACTTGTATAAAGCGTGGAGACAAAATAAAAAGGGTGGCCGTAAATTCTTGTAAACAATCAAAACGTAATACTATAAACATTCATTCGACATGCTCGCATAAATGTGTCTATCGATCCCTGGCCAGCTTGCTCGATTTGCCAACAGCGTACCACAGGAGTCATGCAGCATGATATATATCTCATCGGGCGGGAGCTCAAATCAGATCAGGTTTTAGATCTGGTTTTATCGGTGATTGGTCAATGTTTATTTTTAAAAAAATAGCTCGGTCTCCCCCTGTTTTGTGAATGAAAATAGTTTTTGTAAATGATTGCACGATCGTAAACCCCCGTCCCGATGATTTTTAGCAAGTCTTCATGTCTAAAATGACAGCGCCGTCAAAAAAAACAATGGGAGTTGGGAACGTGTGATTTTGGCGAAGAAGATTCAGATTCTGATGCAAAATTTGAAGGATTTGATGCAGTGAGATTGAGGAGTTAAAGCTGATAGGATAGTGAGGTCTGAAAATGATTTGAGATTGGAGCAAATTGCGTTACGTGCCCATTGCGTACGTGCCTAGTCATGCCAGTCTGAGACGAGCCTTGACTGGCTAGGGGGGGGCTAGCTACCTGATTTTGAAATGGCTGTGGTGTCAAAACACAATATTTTGTTCAACGTTTTCATTTGTGTACCTCTTGTGTGCTAATTTGGATATCTGGCCAACAAAAATAAATTATATATACGATAAATGTACAGATAATGTCACTTATATTATACGAGCATGGTCAATTCTGTGATGGAAGTTTATGTTACTGTTTACACTATTGGTAATCAACAAATATTGCCTGCGAATGGTAAAAGGGTGGGGTCCAAATTTTCAGATAAAGGGTGTCTCAGTAAAAAGGGTGGGGGTCAAATAACAGGGTGGGGGTCAAACCCCCACTGCCCACTATGTATGTGCCACCAGGAAATACCCAATGAATTTGGGGTATGGTCGTATTCATGCCCCATGACATACCGAATAAACGCTGTAGGAATGCACGGCAAGATACTGTAAACAAACCTCTCTGGGGCGTATATTGCCGAATTCAGCAGCCCCAACCCCAACAGAAATAAACTGCATGTTGAAAGATGTGGTGGCCATCCGCCCACCCGTGCCCTCAATCTGCATTAAACTAGGCTTAGCATTAGCAATTGTTCAAAATTTCGAAATTAATTTGATAAAAAAACAAATTGGTGTTTGACTGGATACAATCAATACAAATGGCTTTATATAGCGCCTTCGCAAAACAAGGTCAAAGCGCCTTCAAAAAGATATAATTACTATTTAGCCTAAAACATAGTAGTACAACAGTGTGTATTGTAAAAGAAAGATTACCCATGAGATAAGTGCTTAACATCAAACTATAAAATAAAAAAGAAAACAGCGGCACATGAATATCATGTGAGGCAATAACAAGAAACTAATTTAAAGCACACATCACTCTTAGGAAATAGATGAACTTTTTAGAGGTTTTTTAAAAGTAACAATGGACTTGGAGTGGCGACCAGAGATAGCAAAAGAGTTCCATAGACTAGGGGGCCGTCATTGCTGAAATCCCTGTCACCCCCTGCCCGTTTTGTGCGGGAAAGAGTGAGGACCGTCTTGTCATCGTCAGATCGCAATCCTGGCATGCCAGGAATTACAAAAGAAGGTATTCGGACAAGTAAGATGGCAATTGTCCGGAATGCCCTTGTCAGTAAAGAGGCATAAGCTTAAAGACAACGCGCTCACTAATTAGTAGCCAATGGAGCTCTTAAGGAGTGGTGTGGCTGGTGTCCTATCAGATCTGAACACCAACCTGGCTGCTCTATTCTGCAAATCTGAAGTTTACTCCGATCTCTGCCGACATTCATTCCATACAAAAGTGAATTGACATAGTCAAGATAAGATCAGTGAGCGGAAGAGGTGATGACAACTCTCAAATGGGATAAAGCGGCGGATCCGGTAAATATTTCGAAGGTAGAAGTTAACAGACTTAATTATGACCTTACATGTTCAGTCATAAGACACTTTTGTCTGATCAAACATGACACCAAGGTTTCTAATAGAAATAGATAGATGACCATCCCGTTAAAGTAGGTGTCAACCACATCTCTCAGATTACAAATAGTGATTTATTTAAGAAAACCAGTGTCCACCTCAACACCTGCACTTAAATTACAAGTGAAACTTGGCGCCAGTCAAAGCAGAAAATGGAACTCGTCTGCCCAGTGATTTTGAAAACTCTTGTAAGTTGCCACACACAATCATTTTTCACCTGCTGCCTGTCCACAAACTATTTATCGATGTTGTCATGCATCACAAAGCCTCTTGGGAACTGTCTCCGGTATGTATTTGAATCGGCATGACAATGCCGATTTTCGCTGAGTTTACACATATACCACGGGGATTGAATTTAGTATTCTGCACCACTTAAAATTCGGCACCTTTAACATGCGGTTTATTTCCTTTAACGTTGCCGAATTCGTAGGCCTGTGGCAGAATACTAATTCTTCAAAAAACGAACGAACCAGTTGGACCACTAGAGCATTATCATTTTCTCCACTCGCCGATTCACATTCCCATTGTGGAAACAATATGAGAACTTCAAGTGTTGTGATTACTGCTGTGTCTTAGCAACACACAAGGCCAGACCCACTTGCCAACGGCTATTTTTACTGTGATGCCTTATTGGATAAAAGGGAAGCATTGTGTCAAATGATCTTTTTTCAAAACGGTAATAACTCTCTAAAAAAAAATAATGGCAACATGTTTTTCATGGGGATGGGGGTCAGTAGTAGTACAACCCTAAGTTTTGACCCCCCCTAATGATGGTGGGCCGGATTCACTTCCCTTCACCACAATTGCTGTGTGAGGATTGATTGGAGTGGAGCAAAATGACTGTCTAGGGTTCAATTATATTCGAATGGTGCCCATTCAAAATCAATGACAAAGTGTAACTTTCCATGCTGTAACTTGTGCAAGTTTACGTGCATGCATAGTAATGGGTGATATTAAAATCTATGCTGTAATGCAAAGGTTGCTGGAATTTTATCAAGAAAGTGTTCCAACCAGGCAACACCATGTACCACAAGTTGAATTACAGTTTGTTGCGCCACCTAACACAAGCCTCTGAACAAGAAGACCTAAGGAAGAGACTGCCTATGCAATACAGTTACCATACAATGACCCTCAGAAGACTGTAAGAAAGCAATTGCAATGTGGGCAACAGCCTCTCAGATTTTTGCCATCAATACTTTTTTCCTACCACAGCTGTTTGACCCCATGCAAATTGTCTCTTTTATTTTTAGAACAATTTTAAGCAGTGGCGACACAATTTTGACAATAGGGACATGCAAGAGCTATTATCTCCGCAAAAATCGGACAAATCTATTGCGGGAATCTTGCCATATAGGCCTACAAAGGTCACAAATTGTATGTTATAGTGCCCTCTATATGTACATTCTCCATAGAAAGACATGGAAAACTAGATTTTTAAGAAAAATTATATTTGCCCGCAATTAAATTTCGTAAGCTTTATACAGGATGTACTTAATGGACTAAATAATCCAAATCAGTTGTCAAAACTGTGTCACCGGCGATAATTTTTGTTTTATTCTAGTTTTGTCATAATAAATGAGACTTTCAAACAGCTGTGCTACACTCATAAAGGATGGGAGGTCAATAGGTTAACTTGGTCAGATCTGTCTTGCAGAACAACCCAAGCATGCAGAAATTACAAAAAATCACCTGTAGAAATATCTTGAAATGTTTGGGTAAATTAGGTGCATGCTTTGTATTATTCACCTGCTTGGATGATCTGGACGGTAAACAAAATTCCATTCAACATAATTTACCTTATATTAAAGGACCCTTTTCCAGCCAAATAACATTTTTGTCAACTGATTACATGTAAAAGTCATAATTTGGGATCCTAAAAAAACTTGTGAGAAATGTTTTTGGGGACGCCAGCATACGATGGCAGGACCAATTGAATGACGTTGTGTGTGGGTGGTTGGTGTTCACTAAAATCGTTAAGTGTTCTATGCAGGGGGCCAACAGGCTTACAGCTATATTCTTTGAATATAGTGGACGCAAAGAACGAGAACTTAGTTGATCATGGGGTTATTATTATTAACAGTTTGATACTTTTGCTTTTTAGGATGCAGTTCTGATGTAAATATTGGTCAAGACAGATAAGCGTACAGTTAGGGTCTTGTTTGGGGTCTCAATTCCATTGAAAGGTTTCCTTTGGAGGAATAGCATTGTAAGTATCAAAGTTGGGAATAATTGAAATACATGTAATCTAAGCACGCGGCCTAGTTCGGGTCCCGCAACGATAGGGTTGTATCCCTGGGGGCTTCCACGTACCGGTTGCGGACTGATATCCTCACTCGCAAGCAATGACATGGCCATTTCAAGAAGCCCCTCTATATGCAGACGTTTAAATCACACAGGCCCCATTGAGCAGTCTTACAGGGCTTAATGTTAACTAAGGCATTTTGGGATTAGTATCACTGCGATACTCACTTTGAGATGCAAAACTGCAATTTTATCTTGGATCCTGGGGAAGGTTTTAAGCAGGCAAACTCATGTTGTTGACAGTCTGGTGCCGGATTAGTGACGTAGTTTAATTCTGCTGATTTTTGGTGTGAAACAGTTGCCAGAAAAAAAATTTGAAGCAAGGGTTTTCTGATTGAAATTTCTTTGGTAGCTGTGGAGCGCCATGGGGAGCGACTACCGCCGTATGATTCTGAACGGATTAGTGTTGCCAGATTTCGCCAGTTGCGGCTGAAGAGTTCTAGTATGAATCAGGGGGTAGTGCCTACGTCCTCATTACTATTTGTGTAAGAAATTAAATCGCCAGAATAAGTAATCAATTTCCGTTAGAAAAGATAGGAACTCACAATAGCTGTATCGACTAAAAATGAGCAATATTAGTCAATGAAAATGGGTTTCAATATTATATATGAGTCAAACGGCCTCGCCAATGCAATTTCATGTTGAAAATGAAGTATACAAAAGTGTTTGCCCCTAAATAAGTGTATATAACAGGCGAGTACAAATAATTAATTGAAGGCAATGGAAGTTGATTTGAGTTGAAGTTTCTGTTGGAGATTTTGAAAAAAATGAGAAAAGTATTCTGTTATGTTCATTATTTGTTGTTATGTCATTTTCGTACTATTTAAGGCATGTTGAATACACTAAGGCCCTTATATTGTAGTACATTCAACAAGTTTATAATACTAATTAACCACAACAGGGGTATTGCAAATTCATTTTTTCGAAAAGTTTGAAACTAAGTTTAAAATTTGGGCCTTGGAGTGAAATGATGACTAGTGGGGAAAAGCTCTGGAGCAAATTCAGTAGTGCTGGTATAGGTTACTGTGTAACCCCCCCCAAGGAACTGCTTCAAATAACAGGATGAGATCAGGGTCGTAAGCACGAATTGTTTTTGGGAGTGCGTGACTTGAAAAAAGTAAAAAATTTAATTTTAATAAGATTAAAAAAAATGGACGTGTTCTGCGGCAAATGCACCTCAACACAATGAAATGGTCCTTCTTGAAGCATTTTCCACCAAAGGTGGATTTCTGGGTCAATTGTTTTTAAATATTGCACTTTTTATCTAAAAACAAAAAATATCCGGCAACCGTGCCCATTTGCAAGTGGACCCCCCCCACCGTATGAGGCCGCGATGAGAGGCTGAAAATTTACCCATGACCATAGTTTTACGGTATTATCAAAGGGTTTTTCAATTTGCACCACTGGCAAATATGATGCGACTCAAAGCTAAACGGAACATCAATTTCCATTAGCCTAATCCAATCCCCAAATGAGAAAAATAATGAAATCTGACAAAATGAGCCTATGGGGTATTGCAAAAACAAATACCAATAAGAGTATGTGTTCATGTTGGATTTTTGATATATTTGTAGTTCCAAGGGTATCAGGTTTCTCTAACATGTAAAATATAAACGACGTGAAATGAAAATTGGACTCCCTAAAACGAGTCACAGCACTCCAACAAGAGTTGCTTTCTACTCATTTTAATTTTGTCCTTGGTTTAACTTCTCAAAAGCAAAATACCTAAATTAGGGGTTAGTTCTAAGGTGGTATTTTGTTCATATGGCTCGAGCGGTCTTCCCAATGCACTTCAGCTCTTTGCATTATTGAACGGGAAGCGAAAGAAGTTGAATAATTTACAAGTAAGGTGGTTGGGCTGATGTATATTCCTACTGTAATATTACGATCATCGTAGTCTTGTATTTCAGGCGTTCTAGTTAGTAGCCTGATATTCGCAGACGGCGCGGCATTGGGCGACTCTTTCAATATTCGTAACGATTCACCGATGTTGTACCTTTCTGATGTTCATGATAACAGAATGTGGATAACACAGCAAGCTTCCTCCTCCGGGTAACCAGAGCTAAGGCTACTCCATGTGTATCTTAGCTCTACTCGAAGGGTACCTGTCCTGATACAGTATCTGATTGCAGTAACATACAAACCAAGTACTTTTGAAGTACCCAAGCCATGCATGGATAGCAGCTATGTGTACTTGCAGTACCATCCTATAGTGTACTCGGCAGTTGGTCTGCTAGGTGACTGAGAGGTACCTATGTTGTAAGCCACCAGTAGTGGCGTACCTCTACAGCTACTCCACGGAGTACCTTCAGCTGGTATTTCCCCTAAAGGCTGCCTAGTAGGCATGGCAGCACTTTGGACCATAGAGGGCCCCAAACACCCATCGTTGTTGACGACTTTCTGATCATTTCAAGCTTATGTACATCTATATTTGAGTTGGCATAACCAACAAAAACCCCTATATATGACATAGTGTGTAAAAACAGTAACATGAACCAAAATGTTCAATAATGGATAACATACAAAATAATCCACCACAGAGCTCAAAGATCATTGCATGGAGTACCCACGCAGGTACTCCCGCATGGGGGGACTAGTGGTTAAGCTAATGCGTGTGTGCCTAGGGGATGATACCCCGAAATTTTGGCGGCCGGCGATGTGGTGCCAAGCGGGTGGGTACTCTGTGGCTAATTAACAGCTAATTCCAGGTAACTCCCAGAAGAATTGGTTGTTGTAGTTTATGATATGATGTATGATACGTTGAATTGAAAGCCATGTTTAATATTACTTTGGTAAATCAACACGAGAGTAAAACGCATTCTGTCAACGCTGCGCTTTTCGCCAACCAAAGCGTAGTGTAAGCTTAATGGTATATTAATGATACAATTATACACTAATAATAAAGCATTTTGAACTGGCATGTACAAAAGCCAAAAAATGGAAATCATTCAACGGACAATATCATCCATGAAACAAGTTTTGAGGCAGATTTTTTAAGACTGCTACGTGTCAGTTGGCCTTGTGATACTTCACTGATGCTAGGTGAAGCTCGTTTGCAAAAAGATGGAGAGTGGTGCCGATTATTGGTGACAAAAATTGTTTGAGAAGGCCGTTGAATGGCATGTGCTTCCCGCCCAAGGACCCTTTGCTTTGCGAGTTTTCGTACTATCTAAATCCCAGATTGCAACAACAATTACAACATTGCGTAACGCTTTAGAGGTCGAAAACCATGCATAGCTTTAAAATATACCCCTGACAACATAGCTTCAAACATTATAAAGACACCAACAAACAAATACGACGTCTAAAATCAGAACACGGCTCACAATAACGATTGTATCGCATCAATTTACATATTGCCAATTTCACAACATAGCACCCAAAAAAACCCATTTTGTAGCCCAAAACCGCGCCCGGCGGATATACATTATGCCTGGTGACCTCAATTGAGTAAGCGACAACACGACCGAGTTTGAATTCATGTGCATGTGTGTGTTTTTTTTTTTCGACCTATTATTGCAATTGTTTGGCATGTTACCTTAAAAATACGACGCAGTTACTGCCTCAGAAGCCACTTTAAAAGGCTAGTATCCCTCGGAACACTGCTGAAACTGTAAGTATATGTAAAAGAGCTTTTCCTCTACCCCCCCACCATTTCCAAGTGTTCATCTTTGGTCCATTGTTAAATGTGGTCAACGTGGGTGGTACAGGGTACTCGATCGACCACTAATCATGCCATTCATGGGCATTCATGTAAGACTTTGGTATAGAATAGCAAGTGTTGAATTTTTTACTTTTTGTTTGGCAAGTGCAATAAGGTAGTAAGTTCAATAGCATGCAATGTGATCTGTGTGCTGCCATGTATTAGGATAACTCTTGTGTATCTTTCCTTGGAGTCATCCAGATCAGTGGCTCTTGAAACTGTGTTATTCAGGCAATTGTGGTGCCTGGAGAACCATTTCACGAGCCCACTGACCAAAGACTTGGCATAATAGTATGTTTAATGGTAATTTCTGACAGATGGCAGCTATTGCCTAAGGACCTTGCACTCCACATGACGTATACCGGCCTTTTGAAACCGGGCTGACATAATATGAAAGGGTGGTAGGTTCAATTTGGGTAAAACCTGGGAAATTTTTTTTGGTAAGCATGTGGCCTTTTGGGGTTTGGCAGTATCTGCCATACTCCAAAGGCACTTTTGCAAACCGGAAGCTGCAAGAATTGTATTTCAGATCCCTGTGATGTCTCCAATAAACCCTATAGTACAGGCTCGTTGAGTGATTCATTTGACAAATTCATTCAAATGGTGTCACTAACCAAATTACTTTCCCCGTTATTTTTCACAGATTTTGGGGTTCTCAATGCATGCCGTTTTTTTCGCTTTATGTTTACTTGGGAATTTCCAACAAATAGATGAAGAGGAGTTTGGCGGCGTTAATAGGGAGTTAACAAAAGAAGGCTTCATGGTCATATTTGCATTATTTTAGAAGTCAAGTACACCGTAATGGTGATATTGTGATGTTATTGTGATATTGTTTTTCCCATATTATGATGCTACAGGGCGTAACCAGAAACATGTGCAATGGGGGATGGGGGCGCAGGGCTGTAACGCAAGAATTTATTTTGGGGTTGTTGCGGAACCTCTAAATGGACCCTTTTTTGGCAAAAGGGGACCAACCCCACGAAAAATGGATCCTTTATTTGACTATTTTGAGTGAGTGAGCGAGTATTAAAGTTTAACAACAACAACTCAACACAATTGTGTCATATCGTGTCATTAAAGATTGAAAACACAAAAAAAAACTTATAAAACATAACCCACAATAACTTCTAGTCAACAATTATTGGCTATTTGAACCACTCCATCACCAAAATGTGGACTTGCTCGTCAAACTTTCTTTAAATTTTGGACCTTTTTATGCAAAAAAAAAGGCAAAAAGTGGCCTTTGCCCTTTTTGTGGAATTTGGGTGTGACTGCACCCCCCCTGGCTGTATGGGCAATGGGGGAAGAAGGGGTGCTGAGGCATCTTCTGAGGGGGCAATTTGGGATCTTTCCTCATAGACCCTGTACAAATGGTAACTTCATTGGTGTGCTGGCGGGGGTGGGGCAAGGATTCTGAGCATTGATAATTCTAGTTGCCACTCATAAAAGTAAAACAGATGGTGCTCCAGCTCTAACTAGGAATACTCAATTCATGGTACAAGTAACTACAGGAGCTGGCCCTCATCAAGCAATTTCCATCATGTTTGCAGTGTTTTTTTTTTCGGTGCCTTTTTGTTTATTTTCACACCTTTAACCAAGGAAATAGTTATAAGGGGTAAATACCCCCCAGGCAGCATTTAACACATAAGAACCAGCAACGCATGCTGGCTGGGCATATAGTGATTCCATATTTGTGCTGGTTAGTGCCTGCTGGGAGTTTAGACTGCAGGAGTAATTAAGGGGTTAGGGCTGATAAAGTTTTGGTGAAATTCAGGCAACTACAAAGTATATGGTTATATATGTTTCTCACAATTAAGATTATGGGTGTAACTGGAGTCCTGCCTCATGGCTTTTCACTTGTTATTCCAAGAGCTAATTTTATCGTGCCGGTTTCTCTTTCTTTTTTACTCTACAGGTCGTATGGATCATAGTGTATTCAGCAATTTATTTTGATTGACAAGAACTGACCACCAACTCGGACTATTTTGTGAATGGACATCTCTCAAATAACAGCAGTTGGAATTTTATATGTATATACGTTGGAAACTTTTGTCAGTGTCAATATTACGTCAACTTTGGACATCATGGTGTTAGAACGTCAATTTTCCGATTGATAATGTTTCTGCGGAGAATTTTACCGAGGTACTGGCCTCGACAGAACTGTGCACATAATAAGCACTGCGGCCAGTCTGTGATCAGGGCCATATGCAGGATTTTTTAGGGAGGGTGTGGGTCATCAAAAAGTGGACTTTTTTTAAAGTGGATCTAACCCCTAAAAATTGTCCTTTATGAACATCTCATCACTGAAAAGTGGAGTTTCCTGTCATGTATTCTCTAAATATTGGACCTTTTTATCAGAATATTCAGCAAAAAGTGGACCTTTTCCCCATTTGTGGAAATTGAGGGGAGCAACTGAGGACCCCTTTTCCCCATTTAGCAGAATTAACGGAATAAAGTGCATGCACTTTATTCCGTAAAGTCTGCTGAATTCTAGTGACCCAGGGGCATAAAGTAGCCACAATACTTAAAGGTGCATTCGTGATTCCAGCACCTTCTGTTTTATTCATTTTTCACTAGATATCCTTGAGAAAAGCTTATTCACAAATTTTTAGGTGATCCCGACTTTGAGCTATTTTGCGGTTTTGTGTTATGAGCAAATGCTCGTTTCCCACGGTCCCATAGGCCACTGTGCTATAATTTCTGTCCGTTTACGGACAGAAAATACAAAATTGCGAATTTCTTACAGATACGACCAAATTTGCACGTAAGATTTGGTACACATGGATTACTAATGTAAACGGTTCAGATGATATAAAAATCTCAGCTTTTTTGAGGTACGTCGGGGGGACGAGGCTGTGGATCACGAAATGCCCTTTAACACTGGTAGAGCTTATTTTATATGCATGCAGTAGTTTTTGACCACCAACCATGCTCCAGGAGCAGGCCTCATTCACTAACCTCAAAGGTCAGCTATTGGTTTTTCTGATCTTTTTTGGACTTAGAATTTTTCCCTCTCATCTGAAAAAAATAATTAAGGGGCATTTCGTGATCCACAGCCTCGTCCCCCCGACTTACCTAAAAGATGTTGAGATTTTTATATCATCTACCGTGTTGCCCTTAGTAATCAATGTGTGCCCAATTTACGGAATTCGGTAGCATATGTAATGGTAAGGAAATTCGCAAATTTTGTATATTCTGTACCGGTAAACGGGACGAAATTACAGCCACCGAGCCTATGGCGCCGGGGAAAACGAGGCAAGGGTAAATAACATAAAAACAGAAAGTCGGGGTCAGCTCCAATTTTGGGAATAAGCTTTTCTCAAGGATTATAGTGATTCAATGAATAAAACAGAAGGTGCTGAAATCACGAAAGTACCTTTAAAGATTCGAACCCCAGAACACTACCATGAGGTTACGTACCTAACCCCAAGACCAAGGGGATTGGTGTGCCAGAATTACAATTCTAATTCCTTGGATAACCTTTACAGAATAAATCGATACTGCTATTGTGCTCAGCAACCCAAAAATAATGAATAGCGCGCTCTGGAACGATTGCCACAACATAATGCCCAGGAGCATTAAGTGGTGGTCAAAATCTCACACAATCTACTTGAGAACAAAAATTTACCACAAAGAAGTCTGTGTTACTAAAGGAGCATATTTGATTTAAGAGACATTGTTGGATCTGGAAGACTCGTCCTCCCAACTAGCTTTAAAAAGGTGAGATGTATATCATCTGAATGGCCTAAGTATAAGTATGTGTGCCCAATCTTACTGAAGGATTCACAGTAAATCTCTGGCAGAAATTCATAATGTTGTATTACCAAACACAGAGGGCTATGGCACAACGCGGCACCCATGGTGGTGCCACAGGGGAGAATGGGGAGAATTTGAGACTGCCAAATTTTTTTCTTGTGCCACCCCCCGTTTGCTCCCTTTGGCCTAAAGGAAAAAATGAGGGGTTTTTGGGACACAATATTTCCAGTGATTTGGGCCCAAAATCAAATTTTGGGAAAAAATCAGGGATTTTTTTTGTTTTTAAGGCAACAAAATTGGTTAAAAATCTCAGAATTTTTGATATTTTCCCCCTTTAGGTTCCATTTAAAGGGGGTGAATCGATTTAAGTATGCCCCAAAATTTCATATTGGTAAAATGACATACCCAAAAACCCCATGTGCAAAGTTTAGTGCTGATAGTCAATCCGTTTGGATATGAGAGCTGAAAATGTACTGGCCCGCTACAGTACTCTTGTTAAAATTAATATTGGTTGACAAAATGGAGCACATTTGGCTGAAACTCCAAACTAGAATCCTTTAGCCCAAAGATTTCACAGAGGTAATGAGAAAAATAGTAGCTGGCATGTCTTCTGATACCAAAATTTTGACCACTTCCAGTAAAATTCTGGGGTTCTGGGGACAAGGCTATTTGCGATGGGACCATGGCCCTTAAGACAAACTTTTTTGCATGTTATTCAATGAGCTAGTTTTTGTGGCAACGTATCATAAGTGTATTCTCCCAATTCACAAAATGGTGCCCCATCAGCGCTGCTCATGCCAGTTCCATTTTGGATAGTTGTATACGCGGGGGATGTCAAATTTTTCCTTGCGGACCTCAGGAAAAAATCGCCTCTCTTAGGCAGCCTTGGTGGCCATACAGTACCATATTGTGACAACTACATATCCAAAAACACAGTTGGAACGGTACTACTATCCGGGCCCTTTTACTCAGCATTGAATTGCCAGAGGATCAGTTAGTTGGTGCAGTACAAACGTATAGCCCTTTACCCGGACCCATGCTAGGTATTTTCCTGGCCCTTGCACACCAAGGATTTTAACGGTAAAGATTGGCAGGTCGTGACATGCAGCCAACCATCACTTGGGCAGACCAGATGATATTGGGTTATAGTTTCATTGAAAAAAACGGGCTAGAGGCGAGACATAATGTCTAGAAATTCAAGGGCAGGTTCAAGCCAGAATTGCCTATGTCTTGATAGCTTTAGCAATGGCTTAGCTTCACTGCACTAAAACCCACGTGAAGTGGAATCGGGGCATATTCTAACCCAGGCTTCCAGGATAGGGGTTAAACGAAAAAAGTTCAAAAGGAGTAGTTCCACTTATCCTCTGTTACATTACATGATATTTTGGATCTGTTTGGGTGTAAAAAATCCCCCCCCCATGCTCAGTATGTTAGTCTTAATGTATTTTGTTGATATTGTCAGTGCAGCAAGGTGGGAATGTGGCTATATATTTAACAATATGGGTAATACCTGTTGATTGGTCACAATGGAACTTCAGTGATTTTGTGAGACAATCAGCAACCATGAGTAAGATGGTGGCAGGGTGTAGAGGTAGAGCGTTAAATATTTTGTAAGCAGTGCATTCCAAATGGTTATTGAATGAATATAGGATGCCAATCAGCATGCGGTATGAATGGTGAGTAGTGCTCCAGCAGGTAATTAAGTCCAAGAGATTCGAATTCAAGTAAAATACAAGTATGAGGGATAAAGTGTTGTAAAAAGTTTAAAGGTGTGTTCCGATTTAGGTGTATGGTGTTCTCTACTTGTATGAGGCCTGGCACTTGCACATTCAGCCCATCAAGTACCGTGGGAAACAACTTGCATTTATGGTAGACGCAATAATGCATGTTGCAAACCCTATTCAATACTGTGCTAATATTGATGGTTAACCACTAAACGGCCGTTTTTGGTTTATATATTGGGAATTGAATGGATTTGAGGGCTCAAATTTAGGACGATTGCAATGAGAAAAATACGGCCTTTCATCTGATATAAAAAATCGATACTATTCGGGTAAATCAGGGGGGGTCCAAAGACGATCGGAACCACGACCTTTAAGAAACGGGAATTTCATAATAATGCTAACAAATAAAACTAGATATAGCTGGGGGACCTTTGTGGGTTAAAATGAGAGTAAAAAGTAGGTTTTTATGTTAAAAGAAAAAGGATATTTGTGGATCACATAACCATATGATTGAAATTTCCCCAACCTGGTGCATTGTGGGACGGCATTCAATACACCCTTTGGGCCAAGCCAAGTTAAAAAAAGTTAAGGCGGTAATGACAAGGATCTACTTAGTGTCCCCGTCCTTTGGAAGGATGTTAATCTGTCGATCTAAAGGTTACATGAGAGTCAAACTGTACATGTACAGCCAGTTTCGTATAAGAGTAGTGTGAAACCCCCGATTGTTCCCAATCCGTTCCCCAGCCTCAAAGTGACCATGTAGGAGCGTCTGTATCACACAAACCACCTTTTACTCAGCTGAATAAGCCCGCACAGAATCACTAAGCCAATGACTTGTGGATCATGCAATGAATAAGCGGACTTTCTGTCTACAAGCGACTCAGAGATTCCCTCCCGATGAGTGCGCCCTCAATTTTTTCAAAAATTGTGTTTTTTTGGCATGTACATAATGCTTACCCATATAGTAATCAGCGGTATGAATAGCTAAGCTCAAATCGAAGTCCTTCATAGAGAACATCCTATCTTTGTTTAAAAATTCCGGATCGAAATTTTGTTATACACCGGTATCCTTGGCCACTGTATATACACATAACTGTGGTACTGCATCAAAACGAACACTCCGATTCATCTCAAACTTTGGAATGAAGCATTCTAGGTGACGATCTTTAGTCTTGTTGATGATTTTTATTATTTAGATTTAAAAATTTATATTCAGAAATCTCTGAGTCAGACTTTACTGTTTTAATTACTTCATATAGCCTAACAAATTAACCAATCGAGACATGGTAGATAAGAAGAGCTTAAGGTGCAGAATTGTGACCCACTCCTACAACTCAGGAACAAGTCACAGTGACTAATTCCTCATTTAATCAGAGCAGTCAGAAATATCCTAAATCCCCCCCAGTTCGTTCATCTATAATCAAAGCAGTATGACTTTACTTTTGCCATTAAAAAGCCTACTCCCATTATCCCAGTGATGGATTTTAAGTATGATGAAAATGCTGTATCCACGGCTGATGTATCCTCGTCTTAACGACTAAGAAGGCATTTTGTACTAGGGGCAAGAATTTCCCACTCGTACCAGCCAGAGGGGGCAAAATTTGTGTAAGTCTCCTAGGTGATTGCTCCAATAAGTTCTGAACTTGACGAAATGCCCGTGTAGCATGCCAAGAACTTGTTCCAAGTTTACATTAGTTTTGCTGCCAAATTTAAGCTGAAATTAGTCAACAATTAACTGAGAGAGGAGGCTGACAATACTATTTTGGTTTCATTTGTCTCGCTTTTTTTTTCGAGTCCAGCGGCCAGTAACAAAAAGACTGGAAGGCTAACGATCACCTGTTCTTTACATAAGACAGTTTTCATGCCCCTCTTTTGGTGGTTAGTGAATTTGCAAAGGCGAAGCAATAACAAATAAGGTCATTGAATCCTAATGTATAAATTTCTTATTTGGATAACTGTTATTCACAGGGGGAGAAAAGGGGCACCTTTAATTGTGCACAAAAGGGGTGATGTGAAATTTTTGTCACTGGGGGGGGCGCTGTTCCTGGGCGGTATAGAGGGTCCTATATTGGATTGTACTCCTAGGGTAAATATCATAGTTATGGCCATAAAGAGCCAATCACAGATGCTGTCAAGAACGGTGGTAGACCCTCACACTGCTCAGGAAGCAAGAATTTTGCGTGAGCAATTTTGGAAAATGCTATTCATGAAGTTTCATTGCTCACATGTGTGTTTAAGTGTTCCTAGTGGAGGATTAATTACAAAAATCTGTTGTTCGTAATTAAATTATATTAAAAAAAATAAAAAGTGTTTTTAATTAAACGTGCAAAAAATGGCCAAAAGTGTTTGGTGGTTTTATCTTTTGTGACTATTGCCTTATGACCTCTCTGGTTTGAGAATAATTTAAAGGGCATTTTGTGATCCCAGCCTTAAAAAACCCCTTACTTGCCTAAAAAAGTTGAGATAATTTTTTTTAGGCAAGTATCAGGGTGGTGCCTTAAGAGGCATCAGCCCAGCAGGTTTTGGTTAGACGGAACAGATACCACCAACATCATGAACACGGGAAAATTCAGAGAAAAATCTACTTTTGCAAATAATGAAGTCTGCCGGGGACCCGTTGTTTCGTTAGCCCCAGGAGAGTGGTAAAGTTAAACTATGGGGTCAAATTTTGAACTCTGCTCTAAATCTAATGAAATAATAGCTCAAATTATTTCCTTAGGTTACCAGGAGAAAAAGTCAATGGGGTCACACACTCGTGTGGGCTTCCTTTCCAAGATCTGTGGGAAAATAGGCTAAAGGTCATTTGTTTATTTCAAGAAAGGTCACCCGTTCAAATACCCAATTGTTTGTCAAACATTATATTTTTTTTAATGTTTTTAATATTGTATTATTAAAGACTGACTCCAGGCCCTGGCTGACTCGGGGGCTGACTTCAAGTGTTACGTTTTTTTTTTATTGGAAGGGGTAAAAAATTCCGTGTAGGACTCTATGGGAACGGGGACATTATACCCCCCTATGAAAGTGAACCAATCCTATCAAAATAAAAATCATATTTTGAATCATATCATTAAATCTTTTTTAAATATTTTTTACAAAGAAATTTTGTATTACAATTGTTGACCTTTCTTGAATAAACAAATGACCTTTACCTATTTTCCCAAATATCTTGGAGGAAGCACCACACACATGTGACCCAATTGACTTTTTCCTCCCTGTAACCTAAGGAATAATTGAGTATATTGCAGTAGATTTGAGAGCAGGTTCATATTTGAATACCCCAAAAAAAAAAAAAAAAAAAAAAAAAAAAAAAAAAAGGTGAAAAAAAAACCAAACACACCACATAGTCACTTTACCCCTCTCCTGGGGCACACGCAACACGGGTGCTCCGCAGACTTTCATATTTTCAAAGTTATATTTTTCTCTTACTTTCCCACATTCAGCTATTGGTATCTCATTCGTCTAACCAAAACCTTCTGTGCTGACGGTCTAATTATCTATACGGTGTCAAATTTGATCTGACTCTTGAAAGAATTTGGTAATTTTGTATTGTTCCAGTGGCCTATGGGCCGCGTTATACAACCATTTGCGCATAACCACATCAAAACGCACCACGGATCGTAACTTGCATTTTTGGAAATAAACTTTTCTTAGAGATATCTAGTGAACGCATAACAAACATGAGGTACTAGGATCATCAAATCGAGGGTTGACAACAGAAGGACGTAACTCACTTTTTGGTGATTTTGGTGTTTTGGTACCGAAAAATCTGTAATACCTACAGATCTAAAAACCATAAGCTTATGTCAATATACTTCCAAATGCCTATAAAACAAAATAACACTTCACCACATCTCAATGGTGCACACTTGTTTACTACCAGAAGCCTTCACTCTGAGTTTATCGTCCTTCTGATGGTAATTGTATTTGGCCAACCATGATTGAGGCTTCATACTTGCACAATTGCCAGAATGCAACAGCTTGTAGCTCCCGAATCCCCGCTTATATTGATGTTTTCTTTTAAAACATTCCAAAGGGAGGACATGCTTAAACATCGGATTGAATAATGTGGTCAATCATAGGCTGGATTGAAGATGTAACTCGACAGATTAAATTATACCGTTATCATTTACCGTCAGAATGACTAATCCGCACTTGAGAAATATTAACGAATTTCTTTAATCTGCTGTTCTAACTAAACATTATTCTTTGTTTACCGTAAAGTTATATCTGTTTGCCTTACATAACATATATGAGCTTATGAGATATTTACATTTTGAATAATGAATGGATTTTGCTTATAGAAAATATGAAACATCACATTTCTCAAAACCAGCGTATTTGGGAGTTACACGGCTTTCTGAGGTCACCCTCGAATGTACCTTTAATTATGTAAAGTTTTCAATCTTGTTGAATGAACTTGACCCCAAACCCCATCTCTTAGTTTTGCGCTGAATTTTAATTCATTTTGATGGCGAGGTTTTAAAAATGTGATTTTGTAACCTCCATAGCGTCACAGTGGGTTATATTGGTTATTGGTGGAACAAAAATGTGGCACATTTCCCCCCCTCACAACACATCCAAACCAAACCCAATTTACCCGGTTTAACAAACCTGGTGGTCCGCGACCCCCAAACCCTAAGAAGGGGGCCCGCAAAGGTTAATGAATGAAATTATAGTACTTGTCCTTATGCAAAACAGATTTTGTCAGAACCAGTTTAATCATTGCTCGGGTGACATTCGTAACCAAACAGCTTAGAAACGGGGTGTCAAAAAACTCATTTTATATGGCTTGAAAGGTATGAGTCATGCCTTCTCTTGCCATCAACTTCAATTTGGTTTTCCGGTTTACAAAACGTGTTTAACTTCAAGAGCACTCACCTGCCCACTATTCACATGTTTTGGCAGGCAAATTTCCACTGAAATATTCTGTACAATATGAAAGATTAAACGAGAACTTACCTGTTTGAAGTTTATCTTGATTTAATAGAAAAGGGCGCGAGAGATAACTTAGAACCCGCTGCGCATGGCGTTAATGGTCATGTTTTAAAGTACATGAGGCCTGATGATCCACTATTATACCCTGTCATAAATTTTGGTAATTACAACCCATAATGGGCTGAGCTGAAAGGGGTGGGAGCGGAGCACGTTATCTCTCGCTCGCCCTTTCTCATAAAATCAAGATTAAATTCAAACAGGTAGTTTCTCCGTTTAATCTTTCCATTTATTTCGAATCTCGCTCGAGATTCCGTGAGATTTGAAAAGCACCAATCATGTCTCATATTTTCCACATCTGTATTAACTAGTGAATACAGCAAATACGTACCGATTTTAAGGCATGTCTAATGCCATTCTGTTCACATGGGGGTATCATCACTTTATTAAGTTTGAACTGGAACTTTGAAATTGCAATAATAGCAAAGGCAAACCTAGACTTACAATGTTTTCATTACATACACTCCACACAACACCAAGTTCAGTTGAACTTGGTTTTGCACTTTTTTTTTTTTGTAATGTTAACTCTTGTTCATCAAAAGTGCCCAAATATTCATGTCTCTAATACCATGGAAATACTTTTAAACAATTTCACGCTACGTGAGTGATAACGCTATAAAAGAAGATAACTTGAACAGGAAAACTAGTTCTATGTGTGAATGAGCACATACTGTGCTCACAATGATCACAAAACAATGAAGTTGAGTCATTTTGGTCACCAATTGTGTCCAAGCTCAATTGACTAATGTTTGTTCAAACAAAGTTTGTGCCATGCACTTTTTTGGTGTGGACTGGCTTGTTGAGTACTTTCGAAAGGTTCCTTCCTTTTACCACCCTGCTTTTTGGAGTATTTTCAACCACAGGACTACTCCTAATTTGTACCTGCTGCAGACCTGACGGCTGCTCTAGTCGAGTGTGGTCGGAAACAACTGATATCCACACCAGCTAGCTGCATTATAATGCTGATTCTATGCGATATTGTATCTTTGCTAACAGCAACCATATGTTTCTTGAAACTTAAAAATAACCTGTTCTCCTTGCCAACCATTCTGTGTGCGGATTTTCTGCTCTGTTAATGTATGTTTGAGATATGTCACAACACACAACCGCCTGTCCACTGGATATGCCTGCAGGTTTACTGTGAATCCCAGTTTGCCCCTGCCCGGTCGGCTTTGTTTTTGATCAAATTTGTTTATAAGAAAGACTGCCGTACTACCCTTGTATCCGTCAAATTATTGAGAACACAAACGATGAATGGTTTGAGAAGCGCTGGGCACTAACAGTGCAAATTAGCATCGACCCCAGTTTCACAGGGTCTTTTTAAACTTAAGCAATTTGCTGGCGACCATTTGCGTAAGAAATTTAAAAACAACAACTATCTTGCACTCCCCAGATGTGGTCTAGTCGGTGGTTGAGGAGGTTCTTTGCGTAAATTACGCCTTCAAAATCTGCATATAACGGACGTACTATTGTATTCCCCCCTGAAGAATGACAAAGGATGCTAGCGCACTACGCCTACTTCAATGATTTAAACTTAGCCGCTTTCAAGTACAGTAGCTGTTAAAAAGGGTTTTATTATCTTATCTCTGTGCTTGGAGTGCATACGGATCAGTCTTTTTCGTTCAAGCAAATTTGATCCACACGGTTCATGTAGCATAAATACGTGTCTTGGTTGATGTTCTCCATGATGCCATATAATTTGGTAGCTGCATTTTGGTATGCCTGTCCCTTTTAATGGTCCCCGGACAATCTGCAAGCAAGCAATTCACTCTTATTTATTAGTGGGTGTTGTGCACCTGTTGTAGGCTGAACAAGCAAAGTTTCCGATTTGGGTAGTGAGACTGGATCTTGTACAAGGGTGTTTAATAGCTTTGAGAACCAAGGGCTGAGTTGCCAATTTGGCATATGTAAAATGCCTCTCCCTTGTCCTGATAATCTTCTGAATGCCTTTAGTAACCAAAACAACTGGGGAAATGCATATAACTTCAATCCACCCCAATTTAATGATAGGGCATCAATTTCTTCGAGTTCTTCACAGCCCTGGGTCGGTTTCCACGACACATACCTTGATAATTGCGAATTTAGTCTAGTGGCAAAAATCCATGCTTGGTTCAAATTTCAAGTGTTTTACATAGATTCTGAAAACATCTCCTTGTCGCAACACCTTCTGTTTCGTCATCAAAGACTCTTGATTTTCTATCAGCGGTTGTATTCGTACACCTGGGATGCTAAACGGATACCAAATGGATCGTACTATGCACCAGGCCCATAATGTCTTTAGCCAATAATTCATTACATGCTTCGGATTTTGAGCCCCCCATGTGTGCAACATAGGCAACAGCTGTTGTATTATCCCATTTTAAAGTTTTACATGACCATCTTAATTGTTTGCAAAATAGATTTAATTGCCAAAAAGGCAGCCATACTCTAAATAGGTTGATTTCATTGTTTTGCTTGCTGCCCTTAGCGCCGCGGTTTTCATTCCAACAGCCCACCCAAGTTTGTGGTACATTGGTTGCACCCCAACCTAGGCCTGATGCATCCGTTTCTATTTGAACATCAGGCCTGTCCCCTGTATATACAGGGTATGCATGGTCTACATTTTCAATCCACCCTTGCAAATCTCCTCGTTTTGCATTCCAAATAAGTTGCATGAGCTAATCATATGGCCTTGATTCTTTTGAGGCTTTTATTTGGTCTTTTCTCCTAGTGCTCTGTAATTTAAAACGGAACGGCCCGTACTGCACTGCTGGGAACGCGCCACTATCTTCCCGATGACTGTCTTAATTTTTTAATAGTGCTTTTTTTCCCGCTTCAGCGTGTCAGAACACCATTGCTTTATTTCTTTGTTTTTTGTTCTGGTGGTATAACTCTTCATTTTCCTTTTGAATTATATAATCCATGTATTCTATTTCCTGGGTAGGAATGGTAATACAGACTTCTCAGGATGAATAATGAAGATACCCCTAATTGCTCAAGAATTTTGGCAGTGTTCCGAACTGCTGCTGCTGTTTCATGAAACGATTGCCCAATAATCAGGCTGGTCAATCGATATAACCGGGTCACTAAAAACATATACCCATTCCCCGGAGTTGGTTTGTCAAATGGGGGCTTGAGAATTTTTGTAAAAGCCGAGCCCTGAACGAAGCCCTTTTGGTAAGAACATTAAATTGTACAACTTATTGTTCCAGATGAACTTCAGATATTTTCTATCATTTTCTGATATTGGCACTGAATAATAGGCATCGCGTAGATCTAACAGCCATATAGCAATTCTCTGTGATTAACAATTTGGCAGTATCAAAACGTATCCGTTTTAAAATGATGGTATCAAGTATGGGTCATTTAATTTTTGCCAAGTCCAAGTCATTCGATAGCCCCATCTTTTTCTGTCTAGTAAGATGTTTCGCCACAAACGGGCCTTTTTCATTCTGGCATCAGAACTGACCTTGTTTTGTACTTTAACAATCTCTGTCATCACATACTGCTAATTTTTCTATTTTATTAATTTGTATGGCAGGTATTCTTAACTGCTCCGGTGGCGGGCATTTTCAAAATCAAGTTGTAACCCGAATTTGGCTTGTAATATTGATTTCAAGAGGTAAATTTTTTTCCCCAATCCTTGCTATACAAGCCTTCAGAACGCCCGCCTATTGATTTTTTGGTTGCATCATACAGGCCTATATTTAGATTGTAGGCCTATGTAAGGTTTTGAATTTTTACTCAACCTCTTTCCAGCTCTGCTGTTTCTTAATTCTCTACTTTGTTCTTTGGGTCATTGTTTTTTCAGGTTTTGATACTGATATTTTTCTTGGCGATCTTCATAGCATTGGCTGCATTTTCTGCTTGTTTAGTTGAACTGTTTCTTGGGTGTCTTTTTTTGCACCTAAAAAGGGCCCTTGTTGGTCCATCCAGCGGCTGCGGCAGCTGCTTGGAACTCCTGTCTTGGACTGCTCTTGTGTAAGTTTTGAAACTCATATTCCCACCTTTGTGTTTCATCATGACACCCGGACGGTTGCTTTTCTTCTTCTTGCAACCTTTAACTTAACCTGTCGTCCCGATCCTTTCCCAAAGGAGAGAGAAATGTTCTCTCTGAGTTTCCTCTTTCCTTGTTCTTTATCATACATACACTGGTGGTTTACACATGACATGTGATTAATACTGTGGGTTCAAGTCTGTTTTATTGTTTCTCCTCCCCGGCGCAAGCAATTCAGCTCGAAGTTAGCATAGCCAACAGCAAAAATCCATCTTCAGATTTTGATCCAGTTTTATAGTCTGTGCTGCTCTTTGCAAGGGCAATCAAGCCTTTAACGAGGGTTTTTTGTACTCTTTGAAGCTTTAGATCTCTCGATCTGGTTTTTAATTTTGGATGTGCTCCATTCTGGCATTACCATGGGCACTTGCATAGAGGTCTCTGACATTGCTCGGACACTTATGGCGCTCTGCAGCTTCCCCCCTCCTTATCCTGCATCCATCTAGTTTATAGTACATTATGCATGAGAAAGAGGCTTTTTTGCAAGATCATTTCCTGATTTTTGTCCAGTTCACCTTCAGTGCAAACTGGAACAAGCCATGGTCCAACCCTCATCTGATGCTCCCTAGCCCATCAATCAAATCTTGTTCTCTTTTACTCTGGCCTCTGCAGGTTTAGAGGTACTAGTACTTGGACTAGCATTTGTCAATCCCATACCAACATATCTTGTACATCTCCATCCATTAATATTTTCATCTTCTTTGGAGCAAGTGCCCTCCTCATCATCACTTATGGGATGTACAACCTCGCTTGGTCCACTTGTGGACATCTTCATGTCGGCAAGTTTTGCCGCTAGTCTTAGAAGTACTACTATCCATCCTCCCATTAACCACTCAGACACTAAAATATTATGCGAATTGTCTATTCTGCTCGGCTTGTGATGCTATATTTCTTCTAAGTTCGATAGACGTCCACGTACGTCGTCATCTACCCCTCTTTGGCTGCTTTTTTTTTCCTCTTTTTTTTCTTTCCCCTTTTTTTTTTTTTTTTTTTTTTCCCTTTGTTTTCGAGTCCGCTTGTGCGGGTCCGGTCTGTTTCGCCAGTGGCGAGGTTGCCGAATTCGGCGGGGCGGCACTTTGGCCCGGCATGTTTTGTCCGTGCAGCTTCGCGTGTCGGACCATTTTCAATCGGTCTTTTTGACGACTTGAATAATTCTCCCCCCTTGGTGGTTCTTTATCTTTTGTGCTTGCTTATCCGCCATCTTCACTATAATTGTAACTTTGTTCGCGATATTACGGTCTTTTCGACCTTTTTGTTGGACGTTTTTTGTACAGTTTTTCTGTACTAAAACACACACGCAACGTTATGACCATACGCATGCGCAGCTGGTTTCTCACACGGAAATCTCGAGCGAGATTCGAAATAAATTCGTTACAGTGGTCTTCATTCAAACGCTGATGAACAAGACTCAAACTACCTTTCCCCATCTTGTTTTCTGCTAACGAAAGCTTGTAGGATGCGCATGATCCGTCTATGGTAATTATCTCCCCTTGAATATTCCCCACAACCACATTCTTAAAGGAGAACATGTACTAAGAATAATTTTTATATAATATACACTATAAAATAATTATTAATACATATCGAGTGGTTTCATGGAAAACGGGAATTATACAACCCTAACATTGAATTAAAAAGATTTGGTCTGACAATGCGCTTTTTTTAAATTTGGCGCTATTGCATAGGGATAAATGTTACGTGATAACGGACAGCACAGTAGGCGTCTACACCCTTCACGAGTGACTCTTTTCATAATAGTATTTCATTGGCAATGTATGGACGCAAACTGTGTCGGCCGTATCGCAAAACACTTTATACACTAGCGCGGTTTTAAATAGCGCAATGTAGACAAGATGTTTGAAGTCATGCTGCTTATGTTAAAAGAATTGTTTTTTCATGAAACCACTCTGTAGTGTGGTCAATAATATTTTAACGAATACTTTTTATATTCATTTTGTTGTATGGGTTCTCCTTTAACCAAGTTCAAAGCAATATCAAAATGCATTTTTTTTTCAAGTGCGGATGTTTAGTTTTAAAGGTCCATGGACATGCTTTAAACATACTTATAAAAGCACCAAAAAAAATGGTTTCATTATAGTATGTAATGGTACAATGTAAAATCTGCAGGAAGCAGTAATTGAGAAACCGTATATTTGATAAATTGGGCATAATATCATGTGTTTTGGACAAGCTTTCAAAGGAAATTCCAAACGAAAGTGATTATCGCGCTGGCAAGCGATGAAAAGGACGTGAAGACCTCCTCCGAAGTATAGTACAAATCGCGATACGCGTAACGGCATCATAATCGTCATCGTGGAACGGACGTGCGCGTGGCCAGTTTTCTTGCCACTACGTAAACAGTTGACTTCTAGCCGGTATACGTCGTAAGTGGTGTTGTATTCATATGGCATAATTTTTCTTGATTTGGTGCCTTAAAATTACGATAATAATGTGCTGTATTGTCGACGGGTGCATCATCGGCGACCGTAACCGACAAGGAGAATCAGAACAGAATAGCTTTATTCAGTTCCCAGACAAAGAAACCGACAATGAGAGATATCTGGATTGTGCGGTGCGGTTAGCCCACATGTGAGTTTTGTTTACAACTTGTTACTCTGACGTCATTAACGGGGTCAAATCCAACTCCAGCATCTTGATTCGCGAAAACAGGAGAAGGCCCTGTCTGATTAGGTATATTTATCCTTGAAATTTAACACTTTCCCGATGTTCACTTTTAAAATCTGTGTTGCGATATGATCAGGATACTGTTGAGGTACGAAAATGTAAGAAATTAAGAAATGTCTACTCAGCCGTGTCCATGGACCTTTGTTGTAGGTTTTTTGTGTCGCCTCCTTCCGCAGGACGACTCGGGATAGCCTGTTCCATTGTAAACAAAGGTTAAAGGGATTAGCAGCGATTTGCTAATCCAAAACATCGAAAAAATCATCAAAATTCATATTTTTATATTTTTGTTACTGGTATGGATATGCGAAACACAACCTGCAAGTGGTTGGCTTGAAATACGTGTATTAAAGACAGTACAGTACTTTTTATCTGATCCTGTAATTTCTATACGTGCGTATCTAAATTCCGACTTGAGCTCAAAAAAGCCTTTCCCGGGGAATATTACAGATTTTCCGCGTGATATTGTGCACCATGATCAATACAGTTGACCTTTGTTTATCTGTACGGGTTCATCAACCCACCAATCAGCTGTTTTAGTGCAGAAGATTGTGAGACACCGTCGCTGTATGTCTATTTTTGGGAGACTGTATGACAAATTTCCTCAAATACTTCATTTTTTTCACTATTTGGTGTTTTTTTCCTACATTTAACCAGTTATAATTGGAATGTACACATTTATCTCTGATTTATAAGTTAAAAACATGCATTTCCACATTTTGTCCATTCTCTTGCATTATCGCTGCTAATCCCTTTTAACAATTGGTCATTTCTCACATATGCATTCAGAAAAAAACCACTGCCCCAAGGCTCATGTGATGTAAACAGGTTGACCGTGTGACTCCCTTTCGTTAAAATCTATAAAACTACATTTCTTTGGTACATAAAACGCTACGGTTTATCAAAGTTATTCAAAAAGAACCTGGCCAACACTTATGTGGGATGTACCAGGTTGATCCGTTAATGACCCCCTTGTTATTGTTCAATGATTAATTTCATGACAGGTCAGGCCCAAGGCTCATTATGCCAAAATCTATCAACATCACTACATCATTTCCATGCTGGATCATGGCACTCCTTTTGTGGGTTGGAAGGACATGGAACCTAGAGTAATGAGTGCAGGTAACATATCCGGGATGATTCCCTACTCTTCGATACGGTCTGCAACTTTTTACGTGCGCAGGAATGACTCCTCTGATACACAGAACCAACACTTAACACGACTCTCCGCCATAGGCGTCGGACACCCAATTCATATGGTTCAGGCCCTTGGACGGCTCTGCCACCTCGCCCTCCTATCAAAATCTATCAAACTGCCACTCCCGTTGGCAAACCGCGATGGCAGGTGACAAGCGTTTCGGGGACCGATGTATTTTTGTTGTCGGTAGGATGCTGGATCCCTCTGTGTCAAGAGCACCATATAATTAAGTGCTCCCAAAACTTATATTGGTCTTCGGAGCGCTTGTGTCGCCTGCCATCGCGGTTTGTGAGTGATAGACCTCACATGACCTTTGACCTTGATATGTGACCTTTGACCTCATAAACAAATGAGGGATTGCATATACACCAAGCTTGGTTCCAATTGCACTTCAACTTTTCAAATGAGGTTAATTTACATTTTCAGTCTATTTTACAACTAATGACCTCACATGACCTTTGACCTTGGTGTGTGACTTTGACTCCTCAAAGGATGTGGATGGTATACAGGCAAATGTTAACCCTTTTTCACAATAGGACAACAACAGAATACAGTGGGAAAGTGATCCTATGTATGTATTTTTGCCCTTAAAGGGATTCAATTTCGTGTGATCACAGAATGCGTCACCCCCCCCCCCCCCCCCCCGACTTACCTAAAAAAGTTGAGATTTTTATATCATCTGAAGCGTCGGGCTAAGTATAGTATGTGTTGCCCAATCTGACGTACAAATTCAATCGTCTCTGCAAGAAATTTGCGATTTTGTATGGGAGATTGTGATACGAACAATTACTCATAACACCAAAACGCAAGATCAGAATTCAAAACTGAAACTTTGGGAATAAGATTTCTCAAGGATATCTAGCGAAAACACAAACAAAACAATAATGGGTTTGAATCCACGAAAATGCACCTTTAAGCAGAGGTCGAACAATAACCAGTTTGCCGACATGAGAAGATTTCAGGCGGACTTGTGCCGGCGAATTATGGTCAGTCCTCACCATAAACAAGGAAAATAACTGACATCATAACAAATTTTAGTCATAGTTGTACATTGAGCCATTTTACTCATATAGGCCACATTGTGTCGCATGGTTATTTACATTTTAAACAGTATGTTTTGACTTTCATATTTATTATACAACAATACAAAATGCAAACACACAATCTATATGTATAAATCAAAACATTTCACTCCATGTGAAATTACAATCATATATATGTGGTAAATTAACTACTCTACTTATTTTGGTTCAAAAATTGTCCTACCTTCAAGAGAAGGAAAATTCAAGGACTATTACAGGCAACAAATTTGCTTTAATCCAATGAAAAACTCCCTCACTCTCTCCCATAAAGTACCATTGGTCAATACCACATTATAACCAAAATAAAATAGGTATGTTTGAATCAATAATAGTTATTGAATCACAATGAACATTCACCACTCATTGTGTTGTACCATTCTCTGTGAAATAATACACTTCCAAAGAAATAGGTCCTCTTTTTTGTATGAGGGACCCTACATTTAATCAAGACTATTTCAAATGACTATGATACCACCAATAATATTTTAGTACTGGCATTTGATTTGAAACGTGAGCAGCAGGTAAGGCCATGCCAAATTTGGCCGTGATTTCACGCCACGTAAAGGTTTTCTTGGATAAAGCAAATAACCTTTCAGAATAAGGAATCATCAAGAACTTTCAGACTATAGGGCAAAACAGAAATAATCTGCCTGAGTTGTACATCACCTTCCATGAGCACATTGCTTTCCAATTAAAGAAACAGGTGACCAATCTTAACAAGCTTCATCCCCAGTTTTATCAGAACTTTAGATTTTTGTAGCAGAGGAAAGTTCATATTTTCCTCATTCAGTGAAAAAAAAAACCAGAAATGTGTCCTTTGGGATGATATGAACAAAAACATCTCCAAATGTGCTGGACACATTAACACACACACAGTCCTATGCACAATTTAGTAACCATTTTGCTTGCACTATCTGACCGATTTCACTCATTATCATGCTTTGAGGTGTCCGATACGCTATAATATCGGATCTACGCATGATAATGATTAAAATGGATGATTTGCACCCAATATTTATTGGTCTCGCTATGCGTTTTAAAAAAATCTTGGGCTAGACGGAGGATACACATCTCGCCAATATTTTGCAACTCGTAGCTCGACCAATAAATTTGGGCTGAATCAATCCAATTGATTTGGATGTGGGTGGTGATAAATTTATGCTTCCATGCAAGGGAGAAACACATGAAAAATAGCGGACCATGATCACCTTTAATAGCAATAGTATGCAAATTCAAAAGCAATACAATATGCACTGTGCTTTCAAAATCTGTGCCAACAGCATGGATTAACCATCTATTGGCATCTAAGCACTATTTGATTGGTCACTTAGAAAGCAATATCACATGATGAACAAATTTAGAAATACTTAAAGAATGGTGGTTATAGTTTTTAAACAGAGATATTGAAGTCACTATTTTGATTGGTACTCACTCCCGGAGGACTATCCTTATGTTGTTCCTGAATTGAGCAATCAGAAGATTGTATGATAGGTGGTAGTGCCCAGGGGGTTATGACTGTGATATCACTCACCAAACTAGCTCTGAAGTTGATTTTTTTCCCCAGTTTTGCCTAAAAACTGTCCAACCCACATTTCAGAATCGTTTCATATATTAGACGTACACAATTTTAGGCAAATCAGACATTTACCTATGATGGCTGCTCACAATCATCTTCTGATCTTTGTCAGATTATATCTTTACAGTGGTGTACAGTCACTATGAGCAGGTAAAATTCTCAGTTCCCTTGGCACAGTTCAGTACCTTCCATTTCACCAGTTGTATTTAGAAAATACACCCCCTGGTTTTTGGGTATGATATTTGATAACCAGATCACATAAGGTCAGTTCATGTCAATGCATGTACAAGTACAACCCACTGAACTGTGTCCTTGGTGGAGGAGCATATTGTAACCGAAGGAGTAGTGCTCTTCATCACATCTTATGTTCAAGTGTATAGACAATATTTTCATTGCGCATAATTCCTAGGGTGTACAGGGTCTCAGTTGGCAATTTTGGGCAGAAGATTTGAGATCAGGGGAATGACTCGATCGAATCCACTTAAAACCACTTGAGCAAAGTTTACGAAAAATTGGGGGTCCTAATACACACCTTTTTACTCCCTGGAATACCAAAGCAGTAAGAAGAGTAAGAAGTTCGGAATATGTCCCCAGTTGTATCGGTGAGTCCAACAAGGTCCGTAAGAGGCAATTGATGCCATGTGATAAATGGTTGTTTCTGTATGCCATGGACTTAGGATAACTCACAAATATCTTTCCTTGAGTCAGTGGCTCTTGGAATAGTTCTTTGGACCTGAAGAACCATTTCATAGTAGTCTTAAGAAACCATTCATGCGCACACTGACCACAGACTTGGTTTATAGTATGTTTTAATGAGAATTTAACAAATGGCAGATCATTGCTCATACAACCTTGTTGCACTCACAGAGTATCTTGAACTTATTAATGAACCCTGTGCTGGAAAAAGTCAAAAGCAAAAAGGTTTTTTTTCCCCTAGGCTAAAGACAGTGCAACAGCTTGTGCAAAGATAACACTTTGTGATGATCCCTGAAAAGAGCCTTGGCACGCTGCTTAATTTCTGAGAGTCTATTTCCAACATGGATTAGTTCAGCTTGATAAAAAATCTTCTATGCTATTCATTTTGCTGTGATGCAGTTGGCAATGGAAACAGGTGGGAAATCAAAAGCAAGACATAGACAGAAAGATGTGTGTGCCCATTTTGACGCCCAAAATTCTACGACAGCATAACTTGGTGCCATGCTTGCAAAACTAAGGTTGGAAAGCACATTTTAAAATGGTACATGTAATGTCATAGTCTTCCCTTTGTGTTTTTATTAATGATAAGCAGCGGGGTGGTATTCGCTGATGTAGTGCACGTTAGTGCCATGGTTACTGGTTCAAGCCTTGGCTCATGCAACTGTTCCAAATTATTGCCAAGGATTTGTGTTGGAATCAATGTGATCAGTGGCTCATACCAAAGTTAGCGTGAGCCAGGTGACTTGGGTAAGGTAACGTCTTATTCTAACATGTTCTACATCAA
Source organism: Ophioderma brevispina (assembly GCA_023653785.1). Lineage (NCBI taxonomy): Eukaryota > Metazoa > Echinodermata > Ophiuroidea > Amphilepidida > Ophiodermatidae > Ophioderma > Ophioderma brevispina. The sequence goes on along the minus strand of JAMKCH010000542.1, from coordinate 26,324 downwards.
AGAATAGGCTGATGGGCTAGTCCCCCAACAATCAAATTTTGAAGAGTATTACTTGCGTATATCGTCATGTGAATGTAAGAAGGTCGTAAGGTAATAGCTGCCATGTGATACACCTGTGTGCTGCCAATTCAATTTATCTTTCCTTGAGTCAAAGACTCTTGAAATGTATAAAGTTATTTAAGTTAAACTTCTACACTACTCAATTTTTTTACGTACCTCAGTCAGAAGTACTTTCGGGTGAAATGGTTCTTCAGACGATACAGTTTTTGATGAAGAAACATTTCCAAGAGCCACTGACCAAAAGACTTGGCATAATAGTTGTTTGAAATTGGGAATTTCCTGACAAATGGTAGCTATTTTTCACTCATGACCTTTTGCACTGAAACACGAGAAAATACAATTACCTTGCGAGCTTAAAACTTGAAAACTTTAGGAAACACCCTTCCATGTCATTCAATGTGACCACCAAATTTTGCATACATTGTGGACCACTTATCACTAGACTGGGGTGGATTTATTGCAAACTTTTCCTTGTGCTTTGCACGCAAGCACCTGGACATAACAGTGCTATTTAAATACTAGTAGTATAGAGGCATACAAATAACTCTTAGAAAGGAGCATAAACAACACACGTTTATTTATAATAAAAATAATCAGCTATTACATATATAGAGTTGTGCTAGATTTATATACAAGGGGCCTAAACATAGCAATTGGCACAAAAAGGGACCTGTGTAAGCAAGGTTTAATTTTTTCGTTAACAACAATATATTACAGTCTTATATAATGCAAGATAATGGTAAACACACACTTTTTGCCTTGTATTCTGAAAGGGCGTCTAACTTCAGACCCAGGTTTAAACAGGGGTTAGTCCTATGAGTGGACTTTTTTTCCATTTCAACATACTCTTAAAAATGTGCTTGTTGTATGGGTGAGGAACATGGCTGGAATGGACAATCACATTGAGGAATTTCTACTCAGTTAAACCTATATCACATACTTTTGAAACGGAAAAGGTCCACTCATGAGGACTAACCTTTGTTTAAAACCAGGTCTAAAGTTAGAATCCCTTCAGAATACCAGCCAGTGCATAATTTGCTACACTGCAAAAGAAGTTTAATTCACAGTCCCCAGGAAATACATAGATATAGTAGAAGACAGATCTTTCTAATGTGGCAAACACAAGAGTTACAAATATGTTATTTTCAACAAGAGCAAATGCAAAAAATAGAACAAGTAAGTCATGTTAATGTACATTATAACATGAGACCTGAGAGAAAAGCATAAATTTAGATTAAATATAAAGACTTATGTGCTGCAACCAAATGATTTCTTGGCAAACATCATTTTTTAGAAAGATAAGCCGTCTACTTGTCGTCTCAAAAGATGCATTCAAGATTTGAAGAATTTACATGCCAATGGACGACCATATATCTTCTTACAAGTTGGATGTTATAATACTGATTACCTTAACAAATGACACTCTGGTAGATGCCACCTACAGTAATTTCATGGAAATAAATATGCACTTGAATAAAATCTTAGCCACCTTTTTAAAGTGGAAAAGGATTACAATCTAGCAGCTCAGACTTGAATGTAAGTGCTATCCTAGGCATTACTAGTTTTCCTGTGACAAAATCACGCATTAGTATACACATAAAGATAACTTTCACTGTAATATATATAGAACGAATGTTAGCCACATAAAGAGAGAGATAAGTTAAGATTGCAATCCGAGTTTCTTGCCCCCTATTAGTGGCTTAGTTTAGATTGCAATTTGAGTTTTTGAGTTTCTTGCCGCAATGACGCGTCCAAGAATATGCATTGGTTACTAACTTATTAGCAGCAACTACTTGTGTTTACTATCTTCAAATTCTAATGTAACAAATTTTCACCACACACTGTACCCTCGGCCAGAGGTTGAACGGCCGTTGACGAGAAGAGAGAATCGGCCAGAAGTGTAGAGGTACATAAGGAACTCCTTCCCTTCTATTTCTGAAGGACTGTTCCTTTCATTCTCCCTGTCCCTTAAAAGTAAATAATATTAAACTTAAAAACCCTAAAATTTGCATTAAGGGTGTCTTAAACCAGTTAAGTAATCTATGGATTATAAGAACCATCTATAAGCCAGTGGCATAGCTAGGAGTTGGGTATCTGGGTGCAAGGGCACAGACTGGCGCCCCCATTCTTTGAACTAATTACATGCAGACGCGCACAATTTCTGTGGAAATCCCACTACATTGTCTTAACTGGCATTGTAAAAATGACTGCTTAGTGTTGGAATGCCATACAAAGTGTATGCAAATATTGACTTTCACTGTTGGATAAAGTGCCAGAACGATTTCAGGCACGATGGTGATTTGGCGCCTCCCTCTCTAAAATTGATGCCCAGGGCGCATGCCCCCTTGCCACAGCTATGCACTGAGTATAAACACCAATCTGAGCAGGCAGAAAAGTACGTAATACTTAAATCAGTGCAGTTGTGGATACAACAGCACACATAAAGTGTTTGGCCCAGGAGCACTGTACATATAACCTCTATACCATGTGACTTTCTCTCCAAACATCCACAACTCAAACTTTCCTCAAGCTCTGTCTATCCACAGAAGTTAGTAAGCATGAAAATTGGGACTTGTAGTACTTGGAGTATGTACTCCTACTCATGATTTAAAAATTTGCATGTACTCATATTTCGTACTCCGACCAAATACTTTTAGCATGAAACTTACTCATATACAGGTCGCTGAGGAATATGACGCTAAGCCTATTCACAGCAAGATAGGTCTATGCCAAACTACGTTTTTAAAAAATAGTGACAAAGAGAAAGCAGTCATTCCTGTTTGAGCATAACCATGTTTGACGATATCACCCCGAGGCAAAAAATATTATTTTCATTAGTCCAAAAGAGAACTGGTGGCTTTGTCAGATCATGATTCAACTCCATGAAAAAATTAAGATTTGCCAGACTCACAACTGATTCAATTGCGCATGATGCAACCTTGCCTTCAATTACACAAATGTGCTTGGAATGTAATACACTCCAGTTTGACACATCAATGTTTACAAACACAAGTTAGCACTGGTCTAATGACATGTTAGAGGTGCGAGAATATGCCACAACAGCAGCTACAACATCCAATAACCTTATATTAACTGATTTTCAGCGAAAATGTTAAAAGCACAAGCCCTGCCGGTGCGCACACAACCATCGGGCAGGCTTGTTGTGCCCGACGTTGCAATCACATTTCACAGTTGCTATCTGGGGGTACCTCTCACACACTATTCCTCTATTTGTTTGCCTCAGGTGGGCGGTGAAACAACATTTACCTCCAATGCACATAAAGTTTGGAATGTAGATTACACCTGTGGAGTGGAAAAACAAGCCCTGTTTGATACATTCCAATACACTGTTATCTAGGGTACCCCTCAAACATTTAACCCTTATGTCTATCTCAAGCTTTGGTGAGTGAACAATTAAATGGATTGGTTAATCAGAGCTCCATACTAAAACATGACAGCATATTGTACTTCCAAAAGACCCTAAGCAAGAGGTTATTAAGAGCCAGTACTTTACACAAAATGTGTTCTCATGAAATTCAGAATAAACAACAAAAAACATGCAGAGTATGGAATCAAGCCCAATTCAGTGAGCTCAACTGTGTTTGAGTTGCTGTTTTGCTAGGGATAGCAGTCCCTAAAACATGCACCCCAGATAACTTCTGTTAAACAGGGGTCTCTGGAATGTTATTGTTGGGTACACCAGATGTATGCCAGTTGTTAATTCATCTCATATACAGTTACTGTTGTGTAGCAATCAATTGTACAGCAATCAGTGATTATCCTTAGAAACCATTTTCATATGAATCACACTTCTGATATACACTATTTATCACTATAGACCAGGGGGAATGTAGGTAGAGTGTGCCCTTCCGGATAAAATTGTGAATTTTTGCACACAAGTACTTTAGTCATTGATAATCAATAAAAATGATGAAAACAACTTGCACCCCATTAATGGTTCCCAGCTTGGGTTTCAAGGTTATTACAGGGTCAAAAAATTTAAAATGTTCTGAAGTGTTAAAAAGCACACCATGTTTGTGTTGTATGGTCACAGGATTCCAAAAAGGTAGTAGTTACACTATTAGGGCTTATTAGTTCCGATTATGAGGAAAAACTGTAAAAATGGTGAAAAAGTCATTTTGGTGTTACATGGGGTTCAAAAAGTTAAAAAAGTTGCTTTGATTCAGTTACTATGTGGTGCAAATTGTTCCCTGGCTTAAAAGGATTAAATTTAAAATAAGGGCAATAGTTTGCCTTATATGTTATGCTTAGTGTTCATGTTATCCAACAAAATAGGTCACAGGTCATAGCTGCCAATAGCTGTGATCGATGTTGACTTTATTCGGCATTTTTGTTGAAAAAAAAAAAAGATGACATATTTATCTGAATAACACATGCAAAGTGTTGAATTAGGACTCATTTGCTCTCTGTTAAAAAACTAACTGCCAATATGCCTAAACTTGGATGGCTTTTTTGTATACACTAATCCAGTTTTACTTTTCCTCAAATGTTGGGCAAGGGTTGGGCACTGGGAAGAGCAAAACACCAACAATTTTATGATTTTAAGGCTTATATCATGGTTGTGCCTTTACTGTAAATTGTCCATTGTCTGTGCTTAATATGGGGTGACAAAAAAAAAAAGCGATGCACATTTGACATGTTCATGGGTTGAATTTTTTTTTTGGTCACCCTACAATTCTTCACCATATCATTTGACTACTGTGAACGACAAATATGGACGCAAAAATAACAAAAAATCACTCAAGATAGCACATTTTAAACAACTAATGCAATTTGTCCATCCACAGACATATTGCTACATGACCAATCATAATTAGTAACTTATTTGGTCCATATTGACGGAAGCCATCTTATCAAAACACCAGGTCCACAGTGGCTTATAGATACACATAGATATTTACAAGGACACAATGTTAATATTTTTACACATATTATGACCAAAACAACAGTCAATACTATTTGCCAGGCTATCAGCTGAGTGGGAGATAAACTAGGTAGAGCAACTTAAGCCCTGAACCCCCTGAACCCCATCCCCGCTCATTTAGAGGGAATTTAATGGTTCGAGACTATTTTAACTTGTAGAATTACTTTTTGGTAATGTCTACATTTTTTTCAGCATTGTGGAATTTTGCAGAATCTGAGATATTCCTAGAGTTAATTTCAGGCCTAGTGGAAAATTGAGCTGAGGATTGGACCCCACTCCAGCTTGCATGCAAATAAAACCACACTCACAATTGTGGTAACTCATTGAAATATACTGTTTTCAGAGAGCGGTGCTTATCAATAAGTATGGCCAGGGTTCCAAATAACTTTCACTCAATCTGACAGCACCCATAGACCCGCAAACCAGCCAAAAAACAGATCAGATGTATTTTGGAATTGGTTTCTGTTGTACATTAAACACACAGTCCTTTTGCGGTTTTGTTCCCTTTGAATAGTTCTAAGAGGAGAAGATCCTGACTCCCTTGAACAGGCTTCAAATTACTGGCAGAAGCGCATGCAATGTGGCATGTACTTTCTCTCTAAATGCCTGTACTTGTGAATCATAAAATATGCAGTTTTAGCTCTATCATGAATGTAATTGAATGCTGAAATTATCAATTTGAGCCAACTATCAATACTCTAGACATGCCCCCCCGATGACAATGTGAATTAAATGTTGCTACCACACCAATTTCTGTTACACAATTAGGTGAACCCCCAATGCACCCCTGTGCACCACCCTTTAGATTCACATCATCCACCTTGTTTACGTTATGTGTTATTTTAAAATTACCATTAACTGGTATTGATTTTAAATTTGGAAAAAAATTGTTTTTAAAGAAAAAAAAGCCTGTGCCATGTAACTTTACACTGTGCATGTCCCCATTTTTTAGTTACATACAAACCAGTACATGTACTCTATAATTGTATTCGACCGACAATACCCATGCACCTGGATTCCACAAGAATCACAAATATAATCTTCATCGATATCTGAAGGAGCTCGGAGTTGACACCCGTTAATATTTCCCGACCAATGAAAGATTTTCCCAGATTCAAATTATGCCAACACTGTAGTCCAAAATTGCGTCCAACTACTTTGCAAAGACAACAAAGTCAATATTCAAGGATAAAAATCTACTCAAATCTACCACAAAATGGATGTATTTGATTTGTGCAGTTTTGGAAGCCTTATCTACGCTAAAACTTGTTAGGAAGGAATTAACCCTACTTGATTCTCTCTCCGATATCAATAACCTCTAGATTTTATATTTGGAACACCTGACTTGCTATACTCTTAATAATAATAATTGTATCATTATCGTACCTATTTTTGATATTAAGCTTCAGATTTGATTTAAACTGTATAACACACTCGTTTACACAATTTGTTGTTTGTAAACAAGACCCTGGTACTAGCAAAAGTCATCTTTCAATAACGATTGAATCATTCTTTTAATTACGACAATACAGGTCTTACTTTGAACATGATTAACAAACTTGTGGTAATCTGAAACAAGGCTCTTCAGGGTCCAATTAAGCTTAATGTTAGCGACCTCATTCACCATGTTTCACTAAACATAGTTGCACCATATGAAAGACATAACAAAATGTTAAATATCATCTTGGTTGTCTGATTAGATCAGTACCCAAACTCTGAGCCACTATACTCTGTTTGACACTAAAAAAGCATTGCATTGCACGGTGTATCCTCTTGACATTAAACGGTTGCAGCATAACAGAACAGATCCACTACCTGTACTATACTTTGTCTTGTCTGAAGTATAAAGTGAGGACTCAAGCATATACCCAGTGCCGCCTTTCAGTTGCAGTGCGTTTGTGCCTTATCTACGCATGCGCTGAAAGTCAGTACAATGTATATGCCCACGTCACTACTTCGTACTTCGAGCTGGACAGAGTATACATGCTCCCCATTATTCAGCAAGCTATACTCCATCAGTAATTCTGAAACAAAATTCTGGCTACGCGCGCATAAACCCGGAAGTGTGTGAAGAACGCTTGACAACGGGAATCCAATACGAAATTCAACAGACGTGTGTGTGACATTTGTTTCAGAAATTATGACGGCGATTATAATGCATTTGAGCATCTCCCATTGCATGCAGGTGCACACCAAAAGTTTTGCCTTTTTTGTACAAAACAAAGTATAGCTTTTATCACCCACATTGGTTGCTTCCAATGTGCTACACATATACATGATATAATAACCTAAAGCACTCTCAATTACAGGGTCCTCATTCAGTGGTCAAATACACTTTGTGTATGATAATGTTGACACCACATGGACTTGGGTATTGACTATACCACAGTTGCCCGGGACAAAGTTCCACTCTATCCACACAGTTATATTGAGTTCCAATGCATTCCCCTCTATAACTGAGAATGCGATGATAAGTGATCAACTACAAGAGTAAAGTGTCATGTTTTGGTCATGATTATCTCAAACTCAATGCTGTGAGAGCAGCACCAAATACAGCTAAAAATTCTGTATAAATTGTCACAGGCTAAGTGGTTGGGAATTTTACAAAAAGTGACATTTTGTGCCCAAAAACATACTGATTTTTTTTTAATTTAGGCACAATTTCTCAGAATTGGCTTTTTTGCCTAAACAGGCCTGGGGTGTCAAGTTTGGTTTAGGTAGGGACGTACCTCAGAGAGTATGGAAACAGGACCCATATCCTTACCAATGAGATGCTGATTTTGGGATAAATTTAACACGAATTTGTCATTTTTTCCTCAAATTTTGACTGTTTTAGCAAATTGTTGGCTTCATATTGAGGAAATTGGACTAATTTTCCAATAAATTTGAGAACATTGTAAAAAAAAAAAAAACCCGACCCATTTCTATACCAAAATCCAGAATTGTTATGAAGAAAGGGGAAGAAAGAGAGAGAGAGAGAAATACTGCTGGTTGACTTCATTTCAAAGTGTACATTTTTTTGCAAATGGATAAGAAGACATCTTTTGTGACAATTCTTTCAAATTGAATCAAACATCTATGTATAATTCTTTAAACAAAGTTGACCCGCAGCTCTTAAATATTTTGTCTTTTTAACTTCATGCAAAATTTCCTCACAAAATTAATTTGTTTCCCAATAATTTTCACTTTTTTTAGTACTGATTCAACTTGCAAGTTTCATTCAAACTCAATTGAAAAACACATGCTCTAAAAATACTTTACTTAGGGTAGCCATGGTGATAATGGTTGCCATGGTGATAATGAGCTATTCCAGATGAACTCCACACTCCACTTTCAGCGTGTGCAGGAGTCAAAGCAAAAGCGTGCTGTAACTAAACACGACACTCACTATGAGCTAGTAAAATCTCAATTCCTTTGGCAAAGTTCAGCACCTTCCATTCGCCAGTGTATTTAGAAAATACACCCCTGGTTTTTGGGTATGATATATAATACCCAGATCGCACAAGGTAAGTTCATGTCAATGCATGTACAAGTACAACCTACTGAACTGTGTCTTTGGTGGATGAGCATATTGTAACTCATAGTGACTGGGTATATGCGTCATAGTCACTCCATACTTGACAAGAGTGAAGATGGCATATACTCAAGTTTGGTTTGGGTAGGGATGTGCCTCCGCAAGTCTGGAAGTAGGACCCCTATCTATATCATTTTTTTAACACAATCTGCCATTCTTTCCTCAAAATTGTGACCTTTTTCCACAATTTTAACAAACATCTTGCATTCAGCTTGAGGGATAGAATTAATGACTTGACCAACAAATTTGAGAAAATGAAAAAAAAGCAAAAAAATACCATTTCTATACCAAAATTGTAATGAAAAAGGGGTTCTTCATATACCAGAGGACGAAAATGGAAAACCCCTGTTTGTGACACAGCTCCATGACTGGTCATTTGTGTTGGAGTACCACCCCCTTGCAGGGGTTTGGGGCCCCCGTGTCTTGGTTATACCTGTTTGATTCTAATACTAATAAGTTGGTCCAACAGCCAGTCAATGGGACCTCATTTTCTTAGGGGTCCACATTTGATAATTTCTGCATGTTTTCTCCTTAAAATATGTTAGTTTTCAACACATAAATCATACTAAAACATGCCAACATAAATGTTTTCCTACTACGTATTGCAGTCTCTTCATGAACACTTATAAAATGGCTGACCAAAAACACAACACTCTTGATTTAAAAGGAATGAACTCAGTGACTGTAATACAAACACTATCCGATTTCCCACCATCCATTTTTTTCTGTGAGTGGGACAAAGGCGTGCCAGAATCCTCTCGAGCTCCTCCTCCTCCTGCTTTTCCGTTGATCGCTCCGCCTCCTTCTCTCGCGCTCCGAAGCTCAGTGCCAGCCTGAGGTCTAACGTCAACGTCGGGAAGGGTATATTTGCCGTAGCCTTTGTTTGGGGAGGCTCGGGTGGTTGTACCTGCCCTGCAATTGTGGGAAGGCTCCTTGCTGCCGTTGGTGATGGCATGGCTAGGAGAGTCACCCGAGTTTGAGATCATCAAGGCTTTCTTGTATGCTCTGTGAAAAGACAAAAGGTTCTGTTCAGAACTTCCTAAATAACTTTTATTTTTGTTGAATTCTATCATTCTTACCTTTTATGGACTCACAAAACCTTGCCTACACAGAGCTGTTTGACCCCATGCAAATTGTCTCTTTTATTTTTAGAGGCAATTTTTAAGCACTGGGCGACACAATTTTTGACAACTGATATAATGGGACGCAAGAGCTATGACCTCTGCAAAAATCAAAAAATTCCTTCAGGAAATCTTGGAATCTTGGCCAAAGCCGACAAGGTCATATTGTATGTTTATCACCCTCTATATGCCTATTTCCCATAGAAAGAAGACTGTGAAACTAATTTTCATGAAAAATATATGTGCCCCCCGCAGAAATTTCAATCAAATTTACACAGGAATGTATTTACGTGTCATAAATACTCCACATTAGGGTTGTCAAAAGTGTGTCGCCGTTGATATTTTTTTTTCGTTTTATTCTCGTTTTGGTTATAATATGAGACTTTCAAACATCCTTTTGTGCCTAAGTCAAAAGATCATCTGTAATGGGTAGGAATCCAACTTAGCTTCAATTTTAAAATAATATGCCCTCAAATGTGCAAAATTTTTTTCTACGCCTTTATTAGTTATTAAACCAAAGTTTTAAATCCGGTTTTTTCCCCGTAAACGAGGGTGCCGGATACCCTCACACTCTGCAATACTGCTGTGTGAGGATTTATTGGAGCAAAAGATAATTGCTCTTCCTGACGCCAATCCACAGTTTTCGGCGATGGGCCAAGCCTTTGGGCAAGCAAGCCCACCGTGCAAGGCAGCATATGCTGGATGGCCGCCATTAGGCATGAGAATGAACTTTCATAAAAAAAAAAACAAAAAAAACCCCAAAATTAGGCCAAAAATAAATGAAAATGCATAAATTCAGGCAAAAAAGCTTAATTAAGTTTTAAACTTTTTTCCAACATACTCTAAAAGTGTGCTTTAATGCGTGAGAAAATTCCTCATGGATGGGCCATTCCGGTATACTATGTTGAAAAAGTGTCAACCAAAAGGTTTATAAAGTAGTATAAAGTAGTATAATGACCCTAAGTGACCCCTGAATGACCTTTGACCTCCTTATCTGTTACCCAACATAAGACCCCTTGTCCCAATGTATAAGCAGGAGTTTCATCCATCACTGCAGTAAAAAGCTAGAGTAAATTGAAAAAGTCTCAGCCAAAAGGTGTAAATGTTTGACACACACAGACGGACAGACACACGAATCATGCCAATATAGGTCTTTTTGATTGCATCAGACGACGTAACAAAAATACTCTACTACTCACCTTTCCAATAGTCTGTCTTCTACACTCTGCATATTCTGTTCTTGTCCTAATGCATCCAGTATAGCCATCTGGGTGAAATCAAACAAGTTAACAAGTTTTGAGATTCAAACACTGAAATTTACTTCGTCCAGCCTGAACTAAGGAGTGATTTCATAGCTTTCACGCAGCTATTGTGCATGCGTATCACGCACGCTGACTTTGTACGCTCGCGATTACAGCTGCGGTTTACTGTGATTTGCACATTTAAGCCTGCGTGAAAGCTATGACATCACTCCTTAGTTCAGGCCAGACGAAGAATAGAGAGGACAACAGAATATTGCCCAGAAAAGCTAACCACCCATGCTCATTACCTTGGGCATGCCCCACCATATTTGATACTACAATACTTTGTAAGCCTACTTAGTTACAAAATTTTTGGCCAACACAGCATTCAATATGCATTAGGGTGCATCAAATACCCCATGTTAATCCATTTTCTTGTAGTAGTACAATTTAAGGAGCAAAACAAGTTTTGAATAGCACCACCATAATGATTATTTAGGGTAATTAGCATACAAACGCAATGGCCGATTTCAATTTTTCTCCACCAAAATATGCACAACTGATATTTAGGCAATTACAAAAAAATTGGGCACTAACAATTTAGCGCTAAAAATAGCACTCGAAAAACCAAATCCTGGGTCCACATGGACCCCCCACTTAAATGTTAACCATAGGGTGTTTGGAACCAATCTCATAATGCATTGCAATGGGCCTATAATGTAATGTACTAAACACATGTCACTACTTAGATATTAAAAGTTTTCCAAAAGTTTAAGAACCACAAGACATTTCATGCTCATGCTAAAAATTCCCTAAGTACTAATGCTTTGTGGGCTAAAAAGAGGGTAAAAGTCAGGGTTTTTCTGTGTTAAGAATAGGATTTTTTGTGGGATCACATGACCTATTTGAATTTTCCCAAAACTGGTGCATTGTGGGATTGACTCAATACACCCTCTGAGTGTTAACCTTGTCCTCCCTTCAGCCCCACCCAGGTTGCCCACAAAAAAAAAAAAAATTTACATCTCCAGATTTTTTTTATTTGTGGCCAAAAATCCGGAAATCCATGAATTTCCGGAAAAGTTACATCTCTGCACACCAAACGGTTTACTTACTTGATCCTGATCCCCATCCTGCTCCAGGAGGCTCTGTTGAATTGCTAGCTGCAGTAATTCATCCTCTCCGTATCTTACTTGCTGTAGGTGAGAAGCAAATATTGTTTATCAAGGCTGCTACAATATCAAAATTGACTTAAAGGGATAAGTAGTGATTTACTATCTGGAACATTGTAAAAATCATAAAATCCATGTATTGGTATCTTTGTTACTGGCATGGATGTACTAATATCTTGCAATTGGTTGGATTGAAACTGTGTATTAAAGACAGAACAGTACCTTTTATCTGATTCTGCAATTTCAATGCTTTAGGCCCCATGACGGGGTCGAGGGGGCGGAGCCCCGGAGGTGCTATTTTCAATGCAAAAAATATGAACTATGAACTACATTAAAGGAGGATGGCCCAATTTAATGATATGAAGTTTTCATCGTGATAGATTGGCCTTCACCCCAAAACTCCATCTGTAATGTTTCGCGCCGATATTTCAATCCGTTTTCATGTGAGAGCTAAAAACGTGATTTTGTAAGCCCCATACAGTACTGTGTAAAATTAATATTGGTCGACCAAATTGGGGTACATTTTCGCTCATAACTTCCAAACCAAACATCCTTTGGCTCTAAGATTTCACAGGGTAAATGAGAAAAATAGTAGCTTTCTTCTGATTCCAAAATGTTGACCACTTCCGGTAAAATCTGGGGTTTCTGGGGACGAGGCTATTAGCGATCGGGCCATGGACCTTTAACGTTGTTGTATGTTAGTTTGATACATCCAATTTATTGGAAACTGTCAATAGATATTTTCTAAAAGAAATGTATGACATGAACAGTACCTTTTATCTGATTCTGCAATTTCAATGGGTGTGTATAAAAATTTGACTACAGATAAAAACCTGCAAATCTCCTAGAATAATAATAATAACCAGTTTTATATAGCGCTTAATCCCGTAAACAGGCTCAAAGTGCTGTTGCCAATTATTATTACATCGCCATCAAGAAACCGTCACAAACATTTCGCTTCATCTAGGTGGCTGCTCAAAGACATGCCTTACAAGTGCACAAGCCTAACAGCACTTAGATTGTAATATTCCCCATAGCAGTTACCCAAAATTTACTTGGTTCGACGAGGCAATTCAATTGAGATTAAGCATCTTGCCCAGGGATACAAACACGTTGACCACAGTGGAGTTAATGATCACGAGTCTTGCACTTTTCCACTGAACAACACATACGCTCTTTTGAAGTGTGATATTGTTCACCATGACCTGTACACACACTTTATTTATGAAGTTCACATTATCAGAAATGCCACCCAGGTCCACTCAAAACCCTGAAACTGGTATAAAACCATGAAAAGGCACGAGAAACTGGCCTGAAAAGGCACGAGAAACTGGCCTAAAAAGCCCAAAACGGGCTGAAAAGAAATAAAAACATTGAAATTTGGACAAACAAAAACCCTCAATCCAGGGTTTTTTCCTGAAAAGTGACATCTCTGCATTATAGTCTACCCACCTGTCCTGCCCTATAATGTCCATAACCAGCAGGAACATTGAAGACTGAAGGATCCACATCACATATAGTAGCTGGCTCTGGCTCTTCCGCCTTGCCATCTTCCTCCCCCTGATCTTCTTTCTCATTTCCAGTGGGATTGAGCTCATGCCTACCTATCACAGTTGGCTGTGTCGTCATCTCTTGTGTGCCTAGATCTCTCCACTACCGACATTGGTGACGCCTGAACTCTTTCCTTCTGGCGTACAGATTCCCAAATGTGATACAGGCATTAGGATATGGAATAGTGGGATTTCTGTGGATCAGCAAAAATAAAATATCACTTCTGGAAAAAGGAAGTAGGACTTTTTTGATAAGCAACATCTTTTGTGGCAGAGCCAAATGTTTCCTCGCTTCAAACTTTTAAATTGTCTAAATATCCAGTTATGCAACAATAGTCCTGGAATTGCTTTATTCATATTTAGGTCTAATCGGTATTGGCTGGTAACTTTTCTTCACAACTTTTCACTTAATTTTTTCCCCTTCATTCACTGATTGCAACACAATTGGTAACCCAACCCTTTACCTATTTTTAACAGGAAAACCAGACGGAGTCTGTAACGTGGATAAAAATCTCCTCTTCAATTTTGGCTAATGTGCATTGCGTTAAATAAGCCAATGGTTCAATAAAATCGGCAGCACCTAGTTCCATGCATGGACAACGGGTGCGCCTCACACAACCACCGGGTGGCGCGGAATTTCTGCACCTTATTCATCACCTCCTTGGGCCGTCCAATGTCCCTGGTCCCAAGCTCCAGCCATCGCATCAAGTAGTCTTCTGGCTTGATGCCCGTCAATGGGACAGATTGGCTTTTCACCCCATGCAGCTGAGAAGATAAACAATGATGGAATTTGATTAACCAGTAGATACATAATAATAATCATAATTTTAATACTTTTAATTTATTACGCGCAATATCCACGTAACGACATATCCACATAAACATGCTCAAGGCACTGTGCGGCAGCCATGAAGGCGCTCAGCACAACAGAACTCCATAATACCAGGACAGATTTATTACCATTACGCGCAATTTACGAAGCGGAGGAAACGGAGCACAACACTGAAGAAAAACCTGTGGGAACGAGTATGTTCGAAATCAAATTCACATAAAGCCGCAGAGAACTAGCCCCTACTGGGCAAAGGATCGAAACCGATATCTCATTATGAAAGCGTGAGGCAGATACGCTGCAACAAACCTGTGCCATGTACAAAACTGGTTGATACAAGGGCATTAACCTCAAATGATGTACATAGGGCAGTGGTGCAAACCAAGTCTACCTTGGCCAATTGAACACACAAAATTGCATAAATTCCTCCAAGCTCTTTTCCGATTGTTTGGTAAATTATACTGTAATCAATGGGGTTGGAACTTTTCTTCTCGCCTAATTGATTTATTCACTTCATCTTGTAGAAACACTCCTTTTTCCTCATTCATGTACATATCGGGCATATGAGTGCAACAGGGTATATGTCAATAACTGCCAGGTGATACATCTGTGTGCTGCGACATGTATTAGATAACTCTCAATTTACCTTTCCTTGCAATTGTGGTTCTGAAATGGTTCTTCTGAAGGCGACTCGTCGCCTGAAGAGCCATTTCAAGAGCCCATGATAAGAATGTCCCATAATAGTATGATCGATGGGAATTTGACAAATGGCAGCTATTGCACTACGATCTTGCCACCATTGTATGTTTTGTGCATGACACAGGATTGATCTTAACAATGATTGTAAAGATCGGTACTCACCAAAGCAGCACCAACTTCTTCCTCTTGTTGTTCCACCTACACTAGTAGCGGACCTGTAGAGGGGGATTACAAAGGCGGCTGCTCCGCTAACAAAAGCCCAACATGTTACGGTGAGTGAGTCCCAAAAACTAGAGCAACTATGATGTGCGTTGACTTAAACAAAAAAATTTTTTTTCTAAACCCTAAGCCACTCTAAGCCTACCTATATGTTGAAAAAGCCCAGCAGGCACAATAGGCAAAATGTAGCTGTCCAGCAGGCCACTCACACATTTAATAGGTTGCTTGTTCTCACAGGCAATTTTCTTACTCGCCGTGGTTAGCCGATACGGCAGCTACCACCGTGTCTTACCAGCGGCGGCAATACTGCACAGTACACGCCGGGCAAGTTGCGATGCAGTGCTGCAACTATAGCGCTTCCAAAGTACAAAGTTCTTAGTATACAGTGTGTGTTGGGGTTCTACTACAGTACCTACCCCAATGGCTACCTGTAGTTGCCCACTAGGGGGAGAGAAAGGTGATTGTTGTAGACTACCGGAGTAGAACATGCAGTTACCACGTAGCACTCGCGGTAACTAGGACCCATTTTGATAGTGGACGAATGAGAGCGCTATACACTTGGTGTCTGTTTAGCATTTTTTTATCGTTTTTCAGGAAAATCATTACGAAATTCCAAAATCGGGAATCATAAAAAACCCCCATATTCACGCACTTATAATAAAACAAATGGAAATATATGCCAAAAAAATATCTAAAACCAAAATTGGCCATGAGAATACCACGCGCGCGCGCTGAGAACCGGTGTAACCACGGAGCTACTCCGCGACGGTTGCAGATAGCAGATGTTTGTGTGTACACTATCCGTCTATGCGGCAAAAATACAGGATTCCTGGCCGGCGAGTGTACGTATAGTGGGTCAGAGGTAATCCATGTCTAATCGGTAGTAGCTACGCGGTAACTACCACGAAGAAATTGGCCATGTAATTTATGTCTGATTGGTGTCTATTATTGATATGAGAGCCTGGCACTGACATGTGCCCCATCAAGTAATGTGGGAAAACAACTTGCGGTTTTGATGGTTAGTCAGAAACAATAACATATTGCAAACCCTATTCTAAACTGTGCTAATATGATGATAACCATTTAAAACGGCAGTTTTGTTTATATCTTGGGATGAAATGGATTTAGGGCTCAAAGTTTCGAAACCAATTTGAAAAATACGCCTTTCATCTGATATCAAAATTGATACTACTTCAGGTAAATCAGGGGGTCGTAAAGACGATTGGACGTGCCACCTTTAAATGCCACCAGGACATTTATCCTCATCTAACTTATTTTGGATTAAAATTTTTTTTGAAAATGTCCCACAGGCAATAACCAGCAACTTGGGTTTCTGAGGGGTAAGGTTAAAGCCCAGCAAGTATTCATTAGGCATTCAAACTTCACTTATTGTTTTTTAACGACAGAGAGTGTTGTAAGTTGCAAGTACCAAGTCCATTCGGTTGTAACCGTGTGTCACACTTATCAAGCAGATACTTTTTTACTGGTCATCTGAGGTTTTTGCCCCAATCAAAATTCAGATTCTTGAGAATGCCCAGTAGTGGACTTATCAGCACTGGCCTATCTTTTTCACTAAAGGCCCAGGAAGCAAATTTTTTATCAGCACCTTCAAATAACTGTGATTGGCTAATGTGCTTTTGTGCCTGTTAGGGCGTAATTCAGCCATGTCAATGAGAGAAGAACAAAAAAGGAGCACTTATCCCAGCACTGGACTTATTTCTTTATTCACTAAAAAGGCCCAAGAGGCATTTTATAGCACTCAAAATAACTGTGATGGCCTATATGTGGTTCTTGTGTCCTGTTTGGATTAATTTCAACCTTGTTAACTGAGAGAACTGTGCAGTTTCTAGATCAAGTATCCGGACACGTTGATACAAATGGCCCGGGGGGGGGGGGGGGGATAATATAAAGAGATATAGATATAAGGCTGGCGCTCCAAAACCCACAGGCACTTCGGTGACAGAGGACTCCAAAATTTAGGGGTTGTGGGTGAGAGACAGTCAAAATGCCCCAAAAATGTGTTTTTTTTTGGGGGGGGGAACAGATTTGAAAAATTTCAAAACAAGGCGGTTCTTGAACCACAAGTCTCACCACTTTCGCGCGCTTAGCTGTAGACAAAAGAGACAGCCAGATCAGATTGTAACTGTATGAGTACAGGGGGTCCCAAAAAGTGTGCAAGCAGATAAGGTGGAGGATTGCCAGAATTCCCCCTCCCCAACCAACTACGCAATACCCCCCACCCCCTCCCAAACACCCAGCAACACCCCACCCCCTCCCCAACCATCCCACAACACCCATTCCTTCCCCAACACCCCGCAAACCAACCCACCCCTACCCAAACACCCCGCAACAACCCAGCCCATTCCCCAACACCACGCAACACCCCCACCCTTCCCCAATAACCCGCCCCCTCCCCAACCACCCGCAACACCCAACCCCCTCCCCCAACACCTCGCAACACCCCACCCCCTCCCCAACACCCGCCGCAACACCCCACCCCCTCTCCAACACCCAGCAAACACCCCCACCCTCCCCAAAACACCCACTCTCCCAAACACCCCACCTGGATCCTTCCCCAACACCCCATCCCCTCCCCCAACACCCCCAAACCCCCACAACACCCCCACAACACCCCACCAAACACCCCAAAACCCCCTCCCCAACACCCCACTCCTTCCCCAACACCCCCACAACACCCACCCCAACACCCCACCCCTTCCCCATACACCGCAAACAACCCTCACCCCTCCCCCAACACCCGCAACCACCCCGCAACACCCTACACCCAACATCCTGCAACACCACATCCAATCCCCAAACCTCCACACCCAACGCCCCCCACCCCCTCCACACACCCCGAAACACCCACCCCTCCCCCACACCCCGCAACACCCCCACTCCCCCTCCCCAAACCCCGGAACACCCCAACACCCAACATCCGGCATTTAACACCGCACCCCCTCCCCAACACCCGCAACACCCCCGCAACACCCTACCACTCCCCAACACCCTGCAACGACACCCTCCCCACCACTCCTCCCCCTCCCCAAACCCTCTCCTTCGCCCAACCCCAACCCATCCCAACCACCCCACCTGCTCCATGTAACACAGAAATTTTGCATATCCAATGTACTGTTCGCGATAGAGCAATTACGCATATTTATTGATCAATTCATCCAAAAATGCCCCTTTAATGGCCCACATGCAATTTGACCCAAACTATGATCACACAAAAGAGTATGGCAGACGAGTTTTCATTGTACCTAATTTACATATCTGTTTTCGCAGACCATCTCGTCGTACCTCCCACTTCCACTCGCCATTACCTTTCGCTCTCCACTGTGTACTCCTTTTTCCCTTTCACCCTGTAGCAAAGAATTTTGCCATCGATGTACCATTTCAGCGGATACAGCAATTATGCATATTAATTGCTCCTGTGCATTTACCTAATATCTAATCAGTCGAGAACTCTCCCAGCCCGCTACCTTCCACCGGTGACATTTTCATGAAGCCTTACGGAACTCCAGAGAACGTGTACACAAGCCTTGCGGAAAATTTCATAAAGTATGCAAAGTAGATACACTAATTAGATTTTTCGCCCAAAATCTAATCAGGTCGAAAACACAGGGACCTGCTTCCTTCCACAAAAGTTACATCATCGTAGCACTACGGAACTCCAGATTAAATTGTACACAAGCAGTGAACACGGACGGCAGGCAGGCAGACAGATACAGACGGACAGACCAGACAGACAGCACCATGACAGACAGACAGACAGAAGCGATACAGTCTCTGCGAACACAAAGTTCAGGAGAGACAAAAATGGGTCTGGGGAAAATTTTCAAAAATTTCACCCAAATAATTAGGGACATGGTGAAATTTTCCCACAAAATAGGAATCTTTGGTTGGACAGTAGTAAAACTAAAAAAAAAAATACGTGTTTTTTGGGAATATTTAAAAAAAAATAGGTCTTTGGGTTAGAGAAGCAATGCTGAAAATGGGGGGTCTCACAGGCCTTACATAGGCATCAACTCCACGATAGCGAGTGCTCCCCCACTACAAAATTCTATACCTACCTTCTCTTTTGTCTTTTCCTTGTCCTCCTTGGTAAGATGTTCTGTCCTAGTCTTGGTATCAGCTGTACATTAGAAGCACTAAATACTTGACATCATAGTCTTATATTTTCTTAGGGTTGTCATGTGCAATCCCCATATACCTGCCTGTTTCTGAAAATATATTACACAAAACAAATTCCATGCATTCTTTGTACAAACATTCAGAGAGAGTAGGTGGTTTTAGTTTGACGTTGGTTTGATAGCTATAAACATTTCAGTGATTTTTGACCCTTGTGATATGTCACTGAATATAAGTAACATTAACTATAATCACAAACATTCTAAGGCGGATCACATACAAAATGCTGTTCCACAAACTAATTGCTTTCTGGGTGAAATAGCTAAGCTAATCGAAGGTCCTTCATAGAGAAAATCACAACCTTGAAATAAAATTCCAGATCTGGAATTTCTTTTTTTCATATGTAGTGCTATACACACCAAAGGTTTATGATTATCAAATTATTGAAGGATTTAAACCAAGGACAAGGAAAACCTCCCAGATTGTGTATTGAGTCAATCACAATTGCACCAGTGGAAAAATCCACCTCAAAACTAAGCGTGCAATCCCACAAAATCCTATCTAACACATAAAACCCTGGACTCATTCAGCTCACAAGGTTCTAGTACATAGTACAGATATTTTAGCAAGATCATTGATAATATCTTGATGTTTCGGAGGCACATTGCAATGCCATTCTGGATTGATTCAAAACAACTTCTGGACAGGATTGGTTGACATTATGTTTTTTTGTGTGAACATACATTGTAAATTCGATCTTGTGTGTGTAAATGAATGTGTCAACCATGTGAGTAAGGGAAGTCTTGCTGCTATTGCATTTCGGTGGGACTCATACGAGACAGGTCGTGGTGAGGTTGCAGCTCATAAGGCCTCGGATACACCATCTGAGTCATGATCTATTTCATTGAAGTTGAACTTTCTTCCGTATGCTGGCAGGGGACAACAATTTAATTATAGTTAGCTCAATATCATAATTATGTAATTTGTTAAAATTGGGTTTAGTTTACTTTGATGTTCATTCGATTAGTCACAAATGTCAGTAATGTTTGTCAAATGGGAACATTCATATTCGTTAATCTCTGGCATATTTTTGCCAGATGTCATCCCACCAAGGATGATTGTCCTCATTGCGGTTCAAGAGCGACGGTTCCTTTCACGTAGGATTACGTAAACTCGTTTTATATGGGAGAGCTTGACTCT
This sequence comes from Ophioderma brevispina, assembly GCA_023653785.1. NCBI lineage: Eukaryota > Metazoa > Echinodermata > Ophiuroidea > Amphilepidida > Ophiodermatidae > Ophioderma > Ophioderma brevispina. Next base: position 5,583 of record JAMKCH010000542.1, on the reverse strand, counting down.
GGACCTTCTAGCTTGCTATCCTTACCTTCTAGCTGCAATCCTTACCTTCTAGCTTGCAATCCTTACCTTCTAGCTTGCCAATCCTTACCTTCTAGCTGCAATCCGTACCCTCCTGCTTGCAAATCCTTACCGTCTAGCTTGCAATCCTTACCTTCTAGCTTGCACTCTTACCTTATAGCTTGCAATCCTTACTTCTAGCTTGCAATCCTTACCTTCTAGCTTGCCATCCTTACCTTCTAGCTGTGCAATCCTTACCTTCTAGCTTGCAATGCCTACCTTCTAGCTTGCATCCTTACCTTCTAGCGTGCAATCCTTACCTTCTAGCTTGGCAATCCTTACCGTCTAGATTGCAATCCTTACCTTCTAGCTGCAATCCTTACCTCTAGCTTTGCAATCCTTACCTTATAGTTGCATCTTAACCTTCTGCTTTGCTATCATAACCTTCTACTTGCGATTCTAACATTCTAGCTTGATATCCGGACATTCTTCTGATATCTAAACGGCTTAAACCCCTTTTTGGAATCCTTACCTTCCATTCTTGAAGAGAAGATCCTACTGCCCGCTGATCCAATTCAGATTATCAAACCAATAAGCTTGTACTATCCTGACATTGGGTCCACTCTCCTACCTGTAAGTGTCCTTGGGACACACTCGGGACATCCAAGGGCACGGTTGATTGCAGAAAAAGTCATATATATAGTTCATTTTCATTTTCATATTTATTCCATCTCAACAACAATGCATAACAACAATATATTAATTATATGAAAATAGACATTAAATTCAATTGAGGAGATGAGGATACAATAAGAACGCAAGGAGTGTTGTGAATTGTGAATTATAGCTTATCCTGATAAGATTACGTATGTTAAAGTTAATTAATGATAGACGAAAAATTTCTAATTACCTAATAAAGTACGGGACAAAAAACTTAATTTTAAAAAAAGAAAAAACCTAAAAAATTAAAAAAAAAAAAAAACAGAATTGAACAATCAAACCTAACGAAGCAAATAATATAAACCGAAAGGGGTGAAGATGGACAGACCATACAAAAACAAAAATTTGAACAGCTGTATAGTCCTCAAGGAGAATCTGAACTGTATGATGTATTAAACTCACTTGCAATATGAAAAGATTCCATGGTAGCTTTTAAGGTCCCAGGTTATTGCAAAATAGGTACTTGATGTGGTTTGTGTCATATCACAAGGTAGGGGCGAGAAAAGGAAGCATTCAATCTTTGGGTTGGTGATGACATCAATTATGACTTTTGATTTTTCAGAGAGTAATAGAAAAATTCCAGGTGACTGTGTGAATCTATTCATGGCACACTGACGAAAATCAAATAGTTTCACTAATGATGTCACTGGTAGGTAGTCTTTTTTGTGGCCCCTGTTTTATTGGAAGGGAATGCCCCGTAAAGTTGGACTAGGTTATCATCTCATTCCTGGGACCTTAAGATCCTGAAAGAAGAAATGCTGGTCTCGGATACTGTGTGCACCGCTATGTGCAACAGTGATCAGCCCATTTGGACAACTTTTCTATGTCAGAAAAATAATAAGCGAGTGCCTATCAAGCTCTTACCCACATAACACATGCATGATGCCTGAATTATAACAATTGTAACCAAAAACAAATTTTCTGTGCCCTCCCACAAGCTATGTCAACATCAGCTTGAATCATTCATGTGTTAATTCTTCTTGCTCTCAGTAATGACCTACTGCAACTATGAGCATACTATAGCCTATGCTTTTTTGAAGCAATATTGAAAATGTCTGAAAAAAACATTGTTACTGATCTTTTGACGGATAAACGTTCTCGAAACAAAACCAATGGCCAGAATGTTTTGGATGTATAAGGACATTTATAACGCGGGTCTATAAGCAAAATCAATATAAATTCAGCCAAATGAACATTTTATTAAAACCACACTCAGTCAAAAAACATACCATATACAGGGAAAATCAAGCTAAAATGGATCGTACCCCAAACTAGTGGAATTCCCATTTCATTTCTACATAGAAATAGGGTGCTGCGACGAAAGGAGAAAATATAATCAGTCAGACAAAAACACAATCAATGAAGGAATGGATGGCTTGGATTGAGGCATACAAATAAATATTGATTTTAAAACATTTCCGGGACCTGTGCTAGGCAATTTTCCTGGACAGACATCTCACACAAGAATTTTAGCAGTAAAGATTAGCCCATTGTGAATGCAGCCAGCACAAATTTTGGGCACAGACCAGCCGATGTGTGGTTACAGTTTCATTGCAAAAACAGCACTAGAGGCGAGACATTATGTACAAATCAAGGGCAGGGTTCGGCCAGAATTGCCTGTCTCACTAGCTGTTAGCAATGGTTCATCTTCGCTTTGGCTATAACAATTGACCCCCTGAAGCAATTCTGGGCTAGAAGTTCAGGCTAGCTTAAAGTCCAGGGAATGTGTTTAATTACATAGAGTTTTGACTACATTAGGTGTAATATCAACTAGGCATACACTCTTTTCCCCCACAAGTTCTCACTGTAATACAGTATCCACCATAATTTGGATGACTTCAAAATATTATCGCAACTCTAACAAGGAAAGAGTGAAAAACACTATCTCAATATTTTGTAAATAATTTTTAATATGATCTGTACATTCTCAAAGTGGACAAAACATATGGTTGTTTTCGTATCACTAGATAATTTCAAGCACTGCAAAGTAGCATAATAGAGAATAATGTAGTCAAAAGGATCGTCGCAGTGCATTTTTTGTGTTGTCTCTAATAGACCTCTGATCTTTGACCCCACTTTTGAGAAGGTAACTTGTGGGGCACTACCCATTGCATGCCAGTATCTGAAATGTGTGCATGTTATGGGAAACGCGAGCAGTTACATTTAGGTTACACTGTCTTGCAGAACTACCAAAGCATCCCCCTCTGCCTTCTTGCAGAACCGAACATAAAAATGCAAAATGCTTTTTTTATCATTATACCTTTTGCACCTACTTTGGATCATGTGCTTTATTCCATTACCTGGATTAAATTGATTTAGGACGCAGCGGACCAGTAAATTACGGTAAATTTACTGTAAGTATGAACAGAGACTTTACATGGGTCCATTGACTTTGGGACACACCTGAATACACAGCACGATCCTACTTCACGGTGTAACCTAAAGCTTAAGCTACTCCCTGTGTACTCTTATCTCTTCTACTCCAAGGGTACCTCCTTGATGCATATTGATGCAGTACCTCCACCTAAGTACTTTTGCAAAGTACACCAGCCACCGGGTGGACCGCATCTATGTTTACTTTAGCAGTACCATCCTATAATGTACTCTCAGTGCCCTGCTAGGTGACTGACAGTACCTATGTAAGCCACCATTAGTGGAGTACCACTGCAAGCTACTCCACGGAGTACCTTCACAGGTCCTCCCCTACCAGCTGCCTAGTATGCAGCATTTTGGAGGACGCATAGAGGGCGCCAAACATTCCCTTGTTGTTTACGACTTTCTGAGCATTTTTCAAAGCTCAGTACTCAACAATTTGAGTTGAGCATCACCGAAAACCTATAATGACAGTTGTGTAAAAACATATTACATATGTGACCAACATATTAAATATGGATGGAATTACTAAAATAATCACACAGAGCTCAAATCTCATTTGCATGGAAGTACCCACGTAGGTACTCCGCGTGGGTGACTATTGGTTAGGCCTACTGCATGTTTCTAAGTGGATGATTAACCACCCCCCAACTTTTTGCGGTCCGCGGATGTGGTACCCCCATGCGGGTGGGGTACTCCATGCTAAGTAACATCTACTTCACAGGTACTCCCATGAAGAAATTGTTGTGTATTTTCTGTAACATCACATATCATGCCATGTCGTAGGATCTTTTAGACCTTACCTGTCTAAGTTTTCTTCATCAAGTAGGTTCAAGGTACCCACCATCCTTGCTGTGGGCTCGCTGGTGATCCCTGTGTTGTAGCACTAACCTGAACTATCTCTGGGTCGCCTGTGCAAATGGCTTCCTGAAGAACTTGGTAAGGGAATAGCAGAAGTTGGCTTGTGAGGGCAAAATGTTGAAAAAGTGCAATAGCTGCTGCCATGTGATACCTCTGTTTGCCTGTCATGCATTAAGATAACTCTCAATGTATCTTTTTCTTGATTCAGTGGTGCTTGAAATGTTCTATCTAATGTTTTCTTCTGGTGACTGTGTTGCCTGAAACCATAATAGTATGTTGATGGGAATTTCTGACAAAAACGGCAGCTATTGCCCTTCCGAACCTTTTCATTCACATGACAAAGTGTATCTACAGTCATTCCACCATGCAAACACAATACGTGTGACTACCTTTAGATCTCATCACTGTCACAGTGGCAGACCAGCACCTCCCGCTGCTCTGGATTACCCAAACATCAGCCACGCACGGCTGCCATTTGAAACCGGACATTTGACTTCGATTTCTCCGAAAAAATTGAAGACCGTGTGGGGCGTGCGGGGGGGGGTGCCCCTCTTCTTCTGGATTTCGCCAATTTCAAAACCCAAATTTGGGCAAGAATCAAGCAATTTTGTGCATTTGTCAAGTTTAGACTAATTTGGAGCAAATCACCGTGCAACTTACAATGTGTTCCCCTTGGGAATCTTGGCCACCCCTCTGGATTCAACTGACCTCGGTATGCCTGTGTGTTGTTCACTGAGCATAGCCCAGGGCCCCATGAACACAAATCATTCATTTCTGGGATTGATTATCTCCTACATACAACCTGTCCATCCTCCTTTGTTTTCTACATTGACTTGCGCATTGGCTCGAAGTAGTAAGCGGACACTCTCTAGATGGCCTAGTGTGACGGCCAGGTGTAGTGGTGTTCTGCCTCGTGGGTCTACTACTTGCTCTAATTTCGAACTCTGACAGAAAAAAAAAATGAAAGTCCAGAAATCATAATTTAGTATTTCCAAGATACCACCTTAGACCACAGTGAAATTAGGGGGAAATTAGGTGAAAAAACATTGTCTCATAATTTGGGGGAATGTGCATGTATATTCTTCAGCTTCATTTTTTCCCTACCAGGAAATACTTGAGCTTGGATGGGCAAATTTGCATATCTCCCTTGCTGCCCCTGTAGGAAAATATTCTTCCCTAAATCTCACTTTCCCTCCACCCCATCACCACTGGTCATGAGGTATACAGAGATGTGCCACTCAAAATGATTGGTTTTTCCACATGGAAAGGGCATTTGGTTAACCAGTAGCATCACAGGCGGGGAGGAAGGTTTGCCAACCCCGAAAATCTTGAAATCAATGCTTATCATCCCTTTTTTGCATGCTCACTGGGAAATTTTCACCATCCAACAGGAAACTTTGGCCCGACTATCCCCGCCAACCGGGAAAATTTGCCTCAACCCCGGGAATTTGCCCCTCCTCTGACAAGTGATCGCTGTTTACCACACACAACCAATTTTTGGCAACCATCTTGAAGCTCCAACCCCCCTGAAAAATGTAATAGCCAGAAAGTAACCAATTGAACTTATGGGACACAAGTTTGGATGGGCTAATTGCTTATCTTCCTTGCTGCCCATTTCTCTTGCTTCCTCTT